>DWAJ01002176.1:0-18619 GCA_018238005.1 Eurema mandarina
TGATAAAGCTCCTTTTTGAAGTGGGTTTAAAATGACTTAACTTAGTTTTAGATGGTAAAACATCTGAAACTAAGTTAAGTCATTTTAAACCCACTTCAAAAAGGAGCTTTATCAATTTCAATAGGTATACTGATTGAATATGCCTATTACATTATTTTTTGCTTTTTAGTTCTGAATTTGAATTTGATTTATTTTTATATTATATGTTGCGAACACGTCCGTATAGCTACTTGTACCAACGTTTTTAGCTCATTGGTGAAACACCACAGTTGACAGATTATAACTTCTATATAAAACCTGCAGTCCCTCCCCAAATATACACCACCATTTCCTTACTGACAAGTCGTAGTATTCTTAACTTATTTCTGCTTTCCAACTAAACTTCAAATAGAAGTACCCATAAACATTTAAGTTTAAAAAAAATACTATAATCCTATTAATGAAACATGTTATTCTCACACTCTGTCATTCGTTACGACTTAATTCATTTATAAAACAATGAAATTGACTCTAGTTGTTTAACAAGATAATATACTATAAATAGACATGATTGTGTTTCTATAATTAATAAAATAGTTGGGGCAGTCACTGTGCAGAAAGAGTACGCGAACCAGAGCACCGGTGAGTTTGAGTTGGCAGGGCCTTTCTGGCGAGTTAAACTGTTCGACATAACCGCCTCCTTCTCTCCTGAGAAGGCGGTATCCGTAATGGGAATTCACACAGCCTATATAAAAAAGTCACTGTTAATCCTTTTTATAGCTCAAGCCTTTGGGGTGCAAATCAGAACCTTAGAAGATTTCTTTTTTAATATGACCCCTATCATATTAAAAAAGAAATCTTCTAATAAGGATAAGGATTTCTAAGGATCGGATAAAGAGCAGGCGAGAAACCCGATGGAAAATGGTTATCACCGCCCCTGAATATTTAGCTGAATTAACGAAGGAAGGATGAAGGATATTTCGGATGGAAAAAGCTTTGATGAAAAATTTGCTCCCAACTAAGCTGGAGCTCACATAACATGACGTTGAGTATCATTGGCAAGCATCTATAAACTGCAATATACAGTTGTAACGCTGATAGAAAGAGTCTGCAAAGTCCACTTCTATCAGTGGGATATCCTCTTACAGATACAGAGTCCTCTTCGCGGGAGAAGGAGGTGGTGACGTTCTAGTACCGACTAAAACTCAATTTTGTTCCTCCGCACAGCCTGACATGGACAATCTCGCAAAGTCGCTGTCTTTCTCAGTCTTCCGTGAATCTGAAGCGACCTACGACTATGCGTTCATTTCTGGATCGCGCCTAGGATATTTATACATGTACAAATCATCGACATCAAACCATAGAGGCCTAACAGCCGGCCAGTAGACCTTTGAATGGTCGAAGATTCTTCTCAACCTCCACAAGTCCGTTGGATGTCCGCAAAAAAACCTGCGACCCTATTTATTACGACGAAGTTGTCGAACCAATTCTATAGTTTATATTGTGTAAAAACATAGCAACGCTTAATGGTAGATATGTATTAGGATTTCGGATTTAGGTAAAAATAGTGAACTCTTTAGGTTTAACATTAGGAAATATAAAATAGGATCGTCATTGCATTATCTTGGCTTGTATTGTTATGTGAAACTTGATCGTTGCTAGCGAATCTATAACACCAAAATTCATAATAAATATTAACAAAGCTTTATAATTGAACTGTATACATTTGTCTCTCTGAAATCACAATCAAAACTTTGGTACATATTGAGATTATGAATAATAAGTATAGATTTTTTTTAAAATACACCTTTCTAACAAGAACTTTACTAACAAATACTTTTAATGCCTAATCTTAGTACCTATGTCCATTTGTAATTCTATGGAATACTTTAATTATAAATAAGTTGATTCCAAAACTTTCATAAGAACGATAAAATATATTTTATTAACGTATAATTTAGACCCTTTGCCTATAGGTAGGTATATATAAAACTTAAAATCCTTAATCATATACTTTTAATAAAATAAAAATATTAGGTTTTTAATTATTAATATTAGGACATTAAAATATCGTCAGTAGAATAATAGTAACTTAAAAATGAAAATGTTTTAATCTCTAAGCTATTATTATTCTTAAGACATTTTTGCTAGCGACGATAACGGTTCGTACATTAACATTAAACAGAGCATCATAAATAGTAAAAAAATATACAAATGTATTCAAACAACTATCAATTATATGATCATAATTGAACGTGTTTCAGGTAGATAATAACAAGATATAATTTTAAATGTTAATAAATTAAAATTATTTATTTCCCAAAGCGGGTAGACTCACAGTTTCCAACGCTAAGTTTCGCGCAGCCCAGGAGGAGGCTAACTGCAAGAAACCACTTCATTTCACACAATCCTTAATTATCACAACACAACTCCGACGGGGCGACCACCTCACACCACGGCT
Source organism: Eurema mandarina (assembly GCA_018238005.1). Taxonomy (NCBI): domain Eukaryota; kingdom Metazoa; phylum Arthropoda; class Insecta; order Lepidoptera; family Pieridae; genus Eurema; species Eurema mandarina. The sequence continues at coordinate 2,441 of DWAJ01002176.1, forward strand.
TTCTCACTACTGATCCTACTTTACTTACAATTATACTGATCAAATACACAATGTACAAGTTGCTGGCCACAGATAATATTAGAACTTAAAGCTCACGGTAAAAGGGTTATATTCGGCCAGTATTTCGCGTTCGAAGCGCAAATAAGTTTGTATAGTTGTACGCTATAATTATGATAAGTTGATAGTTCGAAACTCATGTAGTGCGTTGCTTGTGATCCATTATCAAAATACTGATGGGACGGGATGGCTATGAATGACCTCCGATGTTACGTTGATGCTTTATTTTCAAAACGATAACTTAGTTATGGCAATTAAAAAATATGATTCTCAATTATCAATAGTGGGTCAATATTACAATCATATTGGAGCTATTTTTAGATCTTAAAGAGAGCGTTCAAACAAAAGAAAAACCAAATTTAAGAAGTGAATCAACAATTTTAAATAACAAGTAGGAAATTATCTGTAGCACAACATTTTAGATTAAAATATAATATGTATGTATGATTTTATTTAAATTGTTTTCCTAGTATGCGATCACCAGACACAGGATGATTCTAATAATGATAATGTATCTTATAGCAATTTGGAATTACCAATACTAAAATTAGTCGACTAATAAAATAAACATAATTTTCTTATCTGTAAATATTATTCTCTTCATTTACTTATTTAATACATGAGGAAATAAATATCGATCAAAATGTTATAGTATCTAATAATACTTGGTAGGAATTATACAATTTTAAACAGAAATACTTCGTGAGTCGTGACGCGCTAACTGCCTGAAAGCAAGATTCGAAATTTGAAAAAAGTAAAAAGCAGCGGTTAGCAACAGACTGGAAACTTTAAAACGACAAAGATTTGAAAATGCGAATTCTAAATATAAACGGATACATTCCAAACAGAACAAGAAACATAGTCGTTAAAAAGCGCAGTAAAGTTAAGCTTCCGTTTAACAACGGCGATTTTAAAACGATTTCATAAAAATAAAAAAAAACTTTTTATTTCTAACTTGGATATTTTATTTAATAAATTAATAAAGTTACTATACTTTAGAATTTAGGTAAATAATTAAACAAAATAAAATGTTTACATAAAAATATCGAATCGTATTCGTGTCGTGGTTTCTAAACGTGTACGTGAGCGCGGTATCTTTAACAGAGACCCGCATCGCGATCAAAAAACCGAGATAGGCGTGCATCGTCAGAATAAAACCAGATTAGTGAATATTTTATAATCTAACTTGAACGATATAAACTTTTTAAGTAAGTAATTCAGAGATAACGCGAAAATAACTTAAGGACATGTCTCGGCGGCGAGCTTTGAGTTAAAAAAAAAAAGATTAAGATGCGACTCGCGTTATGGGAATGGTTTGAATAGTTTACACAAAGTTCAAATACCTAATAATGATTTGTCTGCAAAGATAAAGTAATGTCAGACTATAGAAAAAGCCCATGAATAATAATTCGTGACGTAGATATAAGACTAATAATACGAACTAGTAATTTTCCCTTACCCAGCAAATTCAAAAAATATCAAAAGTAACTACACAAACAAGCAACAAGGCCCGGCTTCGAATGTATATCTTATGCATTTATTGTACATATGAATCTGCCTCTTAATTCATTCTATCTGTGTAAAGAAAACCGCATGAAAATGAGTTTCGTAGTTTTAAAAATTAAAGCATACATAGGGACAGAAACTTGGTTTTTTTTTTCCTTTATAAAAATGATTTTGTCCTATGCAAAAATAATTTGAATTATGTGCGTAATCGATTTGCCTTAACTTTATATTGTAGACAGTAGATAGCTTAGACTCTGAATAAACTAAGGTACTTTATATTATCCCGGTATTAGATACAACGACAACTTCAAGACTAGAGATGTAAAATACAAAATGGTTGGTATTTACATATCTATATAATATATAAAAATAAAACCCGTTTCCCGTTATCACGACATAACATGAAAACGGCTTGACAGATTTTTTCTGTTGTATTTGTTATTATTAGGAGAAGGTTCTTATGTAAGAAAAGATTATCATTTCACTTTTCTGATATTTCATGATTATAGGGCGATACGAAGTTCGCTGGGTCAGCTAGTAAGTTATAAATTAGATACTAAAAATCTAGATTTTGCTTATAACCTTAAAAAGCATCTACAATATATTTTGTACTAGCTGTGCCCGCGACTTCGCCCGCATAGAAAAGTGACTTTGGGCAGCATGTTTTAAAATGCCTAACCCGCGCCAACAAACGTTCAGCAAGTTCAACGTGATTCTTTAAATTGCCATAACTTTTTTATTTATCAACCGATTGACATGAAATAAACACTAAATGTCAAGTGAAGCTTATCACAATATATCATTGAAAACCCTATCTAGATATGATAATCCGTTTTTGAGATAAGCGTGCACAAACAAACAGACAAACAGACAAAAATTCCAAAAATCATTGTTTTGGGTTCTATTGCGTTAATAAAGGTCTCCTGTAATATTTTTTCTCATATATCTTCCACGGTTCCACGTTTTTATTATATGTATAGATGATGCATTTTATTCGGAGCTATATTTCCATTGATTAACAACTTTTCCAATCTTAGCTTGTAGCATGCGTCATGTGTTACAAATTACAATTATTGGAAATGTTTAATGTTATTCATTCATTGTTTAATCTATATTGTAAGAGTTATTTAAGCTTTTGTGAGTAATAAAACATCGACCCTATTCTATGTACCTATTATGTTTATTTTTAGCTTTTTACTTTTTTTTACCAACCGAACTTGATGCCCCAAAACTATATTATTTATTAAACAAATGGTCATGTAATTTTGTATTACCCCATATATTAATATACTAGCTGACCCGTGCCCACTTCGTTGGGCATAATGTTAATTATCCTTTTTTGTTTTTTATATAGCCTATGACACTCAGCAATAATGTAATGTAATGGCTTTCTATTGGTGACATAATTTTTAAAATCGGTTGAGTAGATCCCGAGAATACCCCTTACAATTAAACAAACACACAAACTGTACCTCTTTATAATATTAGTGTAGATTTAACCTTTTTTATAAATATTTATCAGTAAGTATTTAGAGACGTATGCTCCTATTAAGACGATATTAGTTTTCCAAATTTTGAATATTTTACACTTGAAAAGCTGAACGAATGGTTCAAAACATCTATAAAATTGGTTGCATGGAAGAAATCACATACTAGTGATAAGGCCGCCAGTTACTAATAATAGATTAAGACTGTCTACTTAATTTTTATGTTATTCTTATGTAACAAAGTATAAATAAATAAAATATGATGATCGTAGGACTCTACTTGAAAAGAATACGGTCTCTAAATTTATTATTTCTAGAGCTATTAAGACATAAATTTTTAAAATAACTAAATACATTACGTTTATTAAGAATCTCTTAAGAACCTTATTCTTTGCGTGACCGACACGCACTTGGTTAACGCAACTATGGTTAATGAATCAGTATCTATAAGGATATATCGTATGCAAACTTCAAACAAACCTTTATGTGCATAACAGTTTTAGGTATTCCCCGCGACAAACTAGTATGCATTTGTCGCTAACAACTACTTTTTCATTATGAATTAATATTATGATTACAAAGTGAAAATTTGTAAGTTTTTGACGACTTATGGAACTACAGAAGTGATTTTAAAGAGTTCTATTACCAATAGAAAGCTTCTGAACATTGTCACGAATACTTTTCCTTTAAAAAATCACTTAGATAGGGATACAACCAGTGACCATTGATCTCTTAAGTTAAATCGTATGTATTATATCACTAGCTGTTGCTCGCGACTTCGTCCCCGTTGATTTGTTTTTCCATTATTTCTTCGCTCCTACTAGTCCCAGCGTGATGTTATGTAGCCTAAAGCCTTCCTTGATAAATTGTCTATTCAATAAAAAAATAATTTTTCAATTCGAACCAGTAGTTTCTGAGATAAGCGCGTTCAAACAAACAAACAAACAAACAAACTCGTCAGCTTTATATATTAGTATATAGATTATACACTCATATATGCATATATCGAGTGGAAAGTATGTAACTCGGTTTTGCAGTAGCGATAATTCCAAGCTAATGAGCAATGGCGCTAGCATGCGTCATCATTGATAAATAATTCCAGTACACGTCTGATCGCCGAGGATGTTCCCATGGCTATCAAATTCCGGCAGTTTCTATCTGTTCTGTATCCGTTTAGTATATCCTCGCTTTTGGATGCTTGCGTAATTTAAGTGGGCCAGAAGGTACACCTACTATCAACGCCGCATTATATTTTTCTTTAATTTACCTTAAAAATATTTTCCTAAAACCTTAATAATAGTACGAAACAAATACAGCAAGCTCGATTATGTAACAAAACAATAAATTAGGTCGTTAAGTATATAAAGAAGTCCAAATAGCATAAGAAAGTTTGGGTTGGGTGGTTTTTCGAAAAGTGCTCATTTTGAAGCTTGCTAATATTGAAATAGATTGTATTACTAACTCATCATTTTCTTCAATTTATAATAAAAACAGCGCTAAAAGATTAAGTCTATCTCAAAAAATAATAATTAAGAGTAAAAATAGAAAATTATCTATAGGTCGGTATTACAAATTCGAAAAATGTTAACGATGACGTTCCTTTAAACGTGACACATCACACAGTACACTTGACAAATGACAATTGCCACTTGACAGTTGACACCTGCCACTTCACAAGTTCAATGCTGACTTTTTTGCACTGTTACAAATTATGATAATATTATTGTAAACAATAATGTTATATATTCATTAATGATTAATCTTTAAGTCTTAATCGATTAATATGGAGGAAGGAAATTCCATAATTTACGGCTTAGAACATCAGGTAAATTTATACATATGTAACAAAATAAGTATTAAATTGGAGCCTTACTGCCACACTAGTAATAAAAAAAACATTACAGACGAGAGCCCTATCGCCCCAATACGAAAGTGATGCTATTAGATTTCTTATCGGCACTCAAAGTCTGAAGCCTCAATCAAACCAGGTTCATGTTGTAGAGCTTGAAGAAGACACTGGCGCTCTGCATACTAAGGTTTGTTTTTATTCAAAGTCAAATATATCTTTATGTATCTAACCTACATATAGTAACACTTTTGAATCGTCCTGGCATTCCAAAATTATCATTAACCAGTAGTTTCTGAGATTAGCGCGGAGTTCAGAGACCACCACCAGTTCACCAGTTCAGAGAGCAGTTTTAAGAATTAACCAAAAATATCATAGCTTCTCCCTGTCCTATTATAAATTTTTGATTTAAATATTTTATTTGCATTAAAGCTACCACAAAAATTTAATTCAACTTTTTGCTCTTCACTCTTAAGTATGTTACTATACTAAATTATATACATGGTATTTTATACTTCTTACATACTTTATTTTTAGGTTTACAAACATGATATCGGTGAAATATGGCATCTGCGGTGTTCCCCTCATGATGCAGCGACATTAATGACTACCCACAACTCATATGATGCAGAAACCTCACAATGTACCATGGGGGTTTCAATTTTCAAGCTTCCCACTTTGGATGTAAGTAGAACACATTTTTGGATATATGTAAATGCTCACGCAAAAACCGTGCCTTGACGTGGAGTTGCAGATATCAGCCCGTAATACCATACTATTTTTTGATACTCATAAAAATACCCCTAAACCCAGAGATGTTCAAACAATTTCTTTGACTTTACATTGCAAAAGTTTGTTTAAGAAATAAATTAAGTCTCTTATTATCATGTCTAAGCCTATGTCAATAAACTGTAAACAATTTAAGCATCAGGCAACTTGTTATTTAAAAGATAATTAAGAATTTATTTTGACAGTGGAACTTGACTCATTTGCAGGTAATACCAAAAGACATAGATGATCTCAGTGCTATACAAGGGCGGAATGCAGAGGATATGGAACTTCTCATTACTATAACACCAGAGGTAATATTTGCAATGGGGATTTTATCATGGTTGGCAGTGCTCAGCTGTTCAGCTCTCATAAAAAGCCGCACCCATAACTTTTATGGCTTCTAGCAATAAAAACTAGACTAATTAACTACAAGTATCATCAAAATCTGGCATGAAAGTATAAAGGACTGAATTTAATTATAAAAACTGCTTTGTGGTTTCTGTTACATATTATTATATTCATTTATTTATTATATCAACAATTATTGTTTTTTTAAGTACCGTAAAATGTACCAAATATAGATAGCAGATGTTTATAGAAGCCGGAAGAAGAAATACGATGTGCAGAATGGCATCATACAGACACAAACAAAATTGGTATAGTGCTGGATGCTAGCGTGAGTGTGCGTGACGTCACGACCGGTGACGTCATCACCAGCTTTGTACCGGAGGGCAGAGCTAGGCTCAAATTTACGGGGGGAAAATGGAGTCCACAAGCCCAACATCAGGTGATATAATAATTTTTATTTTTATTTTTGGTATACAAATACACACAAATATTTTCTTTTGAAAACAAATACCTACTCCTACTACATAGTGTGCCATTGTGTGTGATATTATTAGGGGTGACATCACCAGAATATGCATTAATGTGATATTATCATTAATAATGTTTTATTTTATTAAGGTATAAAATTTAAAAATGACAAAGGTTACCATGCATAATATTTATTTTACAAAAGCCAAGCCTGTTGCCATAACCAATTTATTAAGCATACATTACATAAGCGTAAGATCACATGTAGTATGTATAAGACTTAATATAGTTCTATCATATAGAATCGACCCTGGGGAGACCAATATATGGAAGCATTTTCAAATTCTTCAGTCCTAATATTTTAACAAATATTTCCTCTTTATAGTTTTAGATAAAAATACTATAATTAAGATGATAATTTTTGTTTTTATTTCAGTTTGCAGTATTGCAAGATACACATATAAAATGTTTTGATACACGGACTGATTGCAAACCAGTGTGGAGCATAGACAATGCACATAGACAACTGGCCAGAGATTTAGATTTTAATCCTAATAGGTATATATATTATTTGTTATTATCTGTGACTTGGTTACTGCTCGTAAGAAAATTGTTATAGCAATTATTTTATGTTTATTTCACCCTGTGGTTACACTTACATAGGATTTAAAGGTCTTTTATAGATGTCGATATATTATATCCATATACAACATTTATATATGTAGTTGTAAAATATAGATATACACATTTAGTTCTTGATAATTTCAATTACTTCTTTGTATGGAAATGACAGTTAAAACCATTTTAAACAATATATAATTATATATTAAATATATGGAGATTGGAGACATTATTAGAGTGTTTAATTTTATTTTTTATTCTTACAGACAATTTCATATAGCAAGTGCTGGGGACGACGCAGCACTTAATATATGGGACTATAGGAATGCAAAGGAACCTATATTTTCTAGAACTGACCATTCACATTGGTGATTACACATTTTTTAATATATTTAATCCAACATTTTGATTATACATTATTAAAGCTCTTTTAAAAAATATCAAAAGCGCGATTCAATATAGTGTTTCTGTATTTGTACTGAACGCTCTTATAAATAATATATTTTATCTTTAGCTTAGACTAATAGACAAAACACTAATAATACTATATCTAAAACTAAAATTTCAATTTGATACATATATAAATTAAGTACTCAACAATATTTTTTTTACATTTACCTGTAGAAAAAAGGCTTTATCTTGCAAGCTTCTACAGCTTTATAGAGCGCTATCTCTTAAACACTATCAATGTGTGAATGAGATAACAAAACATCAGTGAATGGGAAGGTCTCTTATAAAAATATAGATGTATATAAATATATATATTCCAGGGTATGGACAGTGAGATACAATACATACCATGAACAGCTACTGATTACTGGCAGTTCAGATGGACGTGCGTTGCTCACGGCTGCAGCTAGTATCTGTGACTCGGATGATGATAAGAAACTTAGCCAAGTGTATGTATATTGTAGTCTTTTTTAAATTAATACTTAATAGATAGATAATCTATATATTATTCTATAAATTATGTATCGTATTTGCTCTTAAGTAACATCTTATCTCAACTACACACAGGTAAAGTGTGTGACCTTCTTGACTAGTCGGTATCTATTTCCCATAATAACTTTAAGAACTTTTCTCAAGCCTCACTAGCTATATCAAATTACACCAAATTTGGTCGAGTAGTTGATGGGTATTAGTTATGTAAATGTGTGGATATACATAAAAACGAGTGAATCATATTTATGAGTTCTATAATACATGTATTAACTTAACAACACATACAAAAAAAAAATCACTGAAGACAGACTACAGACGAGTAAATGGTGGCCTTATGGCTGTATTTCTTTCAGCCAACCAACATTTAAGATGAAAGACTGTAATTATATCTGTAACAAGTCATAGAATAAAATATAAAACTAATAGATTATGTTTTTTTATAAGACTTTAATTTTATCACAGTTTGGAAGATGGTGTCCTACAATCCTATGAACAGCATGAAGATTCAGTATATTGTGTGGAATGGAGTACTACAGAGCCTTGGACATTTGCATCCCTGAGTTATGACGCGAGACTTGTGTTGTCCCGTGTTCCCAGACATTTTAAATACAAAATTCTTTTATAATAATTATTTTTGTCACATTCTTTACATAGATCTTTATTATAATATTATGCTTTGATTTAAGTGTATTTAAAAATATATGTAATATTTAATAATAATTAAAACATTAATAACTCAATTGCAGACAGTACTTTGCATATATTATCTGTTATTATTTATTTATTTATCTTAATGAAGATGAATATTATTAAGTCAAATTTGTGTATGAATTTGCATTGATCAAATCTAAAGTAATAAATATTCAAGTATTGAATTTTTCTTTCTATGTATAAAATATTACAGCAAATTACTATTAGTACCTTCAAGATAGATCCAATCTGTTGAGTGTTAAGTCTAGTGTTATAGGATGAGGTATATTGATTATTAAAAAAAAATAAGATGACTTGGTATAAATATAATTTATTCACTAAAATCTCTCTGCTACACGTTTAGCCACATTTCTGAGGTTACCATAAACTTTTGAAGGTGGTGATCCCATGATAAGGTTACAAATAGCTCTTCTAGCTAAGGCAATATTTTGATAACTGCCTAAAATATGAATTTTCGAGTCTGCCAACACTATTCTTGTTTTTGTTACATTCTCTATGGTGAATTTGGTGCGACCAGCTTTACCAGCCAACCTGCCAATGGCTCTACCTAAATGATCACCTTGCAATGTTTTGACATCTTTTATTTCAAAAGTTTCGACAAATAGATCATCCAATCTTAGTAGGGCTAGAGCATCTTCAACCTCAAAACCACAAATAAATGCCTGAAATAAATAAAAAATAATGATTAGAACATGATATTATAATACAATAAAACTATATAAAAAACTCATTTCACAAACATCCTTACTTTGACAAAGTCTGCAGCTTTTTGAAGATTTGCTATGTCCTTGGTTTCTGGTCCAATCTTTATTTCAACATTTCTTGATTTTGTATTAAATCTAACCTGAAGTAGCAAATGTTCAACAATGGGAGTGAATATCTTTAGCCAATTTTCTTTGAGTGGTGTATATCTGAAATAATAAAATTGTATTTGTAAGACAAAAATAATATGTTAGTCCTTCAATCGTTTTTTATATTTATATATCAGGTCACTTCTCTTAATAATTTCAAATAATTCATTTATGCTCATTTCCAATGCATTTTTACCATGTACCGTGGTATTAATAAGACTAAAATAAACACTTTTAGGTTACGTACCTGTGAGCTGGTACGGGAACTTTTCGCATATTAACTTTACTTTCATTTGGTTCCGCGTTAGTTTTACGTCTTTTGGATTTAGATCGCCTTTGTTTTGCTTTCCCTTCTATTCCATTGTGTTGTTCTACCTCCATACCATCGCCACTTTCTGCATTAGCAGGGCGTTTCAAATTTTTGATTTTAATGGGATTCTTCGCCGGTAAAAACTCTTCCACATTAATGTTTTCTACTTCCATTTTGAAGGTTTGATATCACAACGCCACAATTCAATTATAATACCAAGTTTAAGATTTTATTTTGGCGAATAAATATTTATCCACATGGCTACTGACATATGCCAGTGATGAAAGGACATCTGACATATGAAGTTTTGTTTAGGAATTACTTTTTTATTTAAGAACAGTATAAAATTTTTAAATTATTTATCGCCATTTTTATTTAGATTTAAGTATTTTATAACCATTAAAGTACCGGTTAAGAGAAGTATGATTTATTAAATATTTATTCCATGCCCCATGGGTATTAAATAGTTTTTGATTTCTAACTAACTTAATTTTCAGAACGTAAATCGACTTTTGCTATTCATTAGTGGCAGCACTCAGTTGGTCATGTCATTTTTTTATTTTCTTATTTCTGACTTCTGTCATCAAACGACAAACAGAGGTGTTATGTCACACCTCTAGTTCGATTTATTAAATATGTTTTAAATTGAGGTAAGTCTAACGTTTGACAAATATTTTCATCAAAGTATATATTTCTTTCCATAGCTTTATTTATATTTACTTTCAGCCACTATGGCCACACTTATACGCACTACGTTCGTGAAAGTGATCACCCCTGTCCAGGGTGGTAAGATCGCAGGATGCACGATCCTGCAGAAGAGAGACATCAGCGGTAAAGCTTTACGCGAGACCTTCCCTCCTCGCCCACCTAAACCCGCTCCATTCGATTACGTCAACAAAGACTACACTTGGTTAAGAAGTCTTATGGATAGAACAACACATAGATTCGATGAGAACTCTAAAGTCATCGTTGTGGAAGGCCCAGTTGCGGCTGGCAAAACTCAATTCGCGACTGCTTTAGCTGAAGATCTAGGAATGAAACACTTTCCCGAAGCAAATATGGATATTCACTACTTACAGCAGGGAGTTGATTTACGTATTTTTAATAAACAACTTCCCCCTGACGTCAGAACTTTCGAACACATTGACTTCAATCTGTGTCCGAAGCACCGTCTGGCTGGCAATTTTCAAATCATGATGTACACTGCTCGATACAGCCAGTATATTGATGCTTTGGCCCATTTGCTTAATACTGGTCAAGGTGTTGTATTGGAAAGGTCGCCCCACTCTGACTTTGTATTCCTGGAAGCTATGCTTTCGCAGAAATACATAAGCAAAGGTGTAGCGTCTATTTATTATGAACTGAGGAACACAAGTATTGAAGAACTCTTGCGCCCTCATTTGGTCATATATCTTGACCTACCAGTCGACAAGGTATTTATTAACAGAAGCTTTTGGTATATCTTAAAACTTTTAAATTTTATTTCTTCTTAATTTTAGTAGCAGTTCTTCTTAAATTTAGTAAAGTTCTGAATGAAAAAACTTATGATTCTAAACTTTTTTCAAAACTATACTGGACTATAAGAAATACTGTTATTTGGCAGTTCTTTTATAGGAAAATATATCAAATGTTTTTTATATTTTTTAAGATATATTTATTTTTAATAGGCAGCAATCAAAGTATTTCTTAACTTACTTAAAGATAAAATACACTTACGGCCAAATACTTATATGCAAACAAAATTTAAGCATGCACCAAGTCTAGTATTTTTAACTGATTTGAATGTGAACTGTCAAATCGGACTGATTTGAGTTGTGCTTGACTATGATATAGCATTACAGTATTCCGGTATTATACGGCTCAAATTTTGATTCTGTTAATCAATGATTTAATAATGAAACCTACCAATTTTCTTTTAATATTTATTAAGACTTATATTTTATAGGTACAGCAAGCGATCAAGAAACGCGGTCACAAGCACGAGGTTGAAGGCAAGGCACTGTCCCCACAGTTCCTCCAGGTCATGGAACGGGAATACAAGAACAAGTATTTACGTGATATCTCTACACATGCTGAGCTGTTGGTATACGACTGGAGCGGTGGTGGTGAGGTGGAAGTTGTAAGTATTATAATGTTGTTTTGGCTTTAAATTAAAAATTATTATTTTATAATATGAGATAGATGTTGCATAGTTTACATAGTTTGATTGAACTTAATGAATTCCTACATAGTAATTTAGTTATTTATTTAAAACTGTTTATTGTTTATTATCTATTTCTAAACTGCCAGGGAAACTGAACATTACTTTGAATAGTAAACAAATAAATACATTTTTAATGTGACATGTAATTTACCTAAATCATAGGTAGTTGAAGATATAGAGCGTCTGGACTTTGACCAGTACACTCACCGTGACGAGCCCAAACTGAAGGATTGGAGGCTTCCTCGAGAGGTGGAGTGGGCCGACCAGCGCATGATCTTCACCAACAACAAGCACATGCTCATGAACCAGTTCAATCTGCCACGGACTGATGTACCCGAACTTATCACCAGTGCTGATGATATGCATGTGTATAATCAGGTATGGATAGATAAAATTAATTATTATTGGAGAGTGAATATTTTGGGAAATTGTTGCTTAAAGCTTGCAGTATGGAGAGAGACTATTGATGAATGTTGAAATGGTTGTTTTTGTGTACATTAAATATTAGTGTACCTATTTGTTAGAAAGAGAGAGATTTATAATTTTGTGAACCAAAAATTGCAATAAAAATAAAGTTATGATCATTTCAAGCACTAAACCATCTGTAAATTGCATCAATATTAGCATACATTTTATATTGTGAGTTTATGTTGTGGTTTTGAAACTACAAGCTCAAAACTACAATTTCCCGATACATATACGGATTTGTTGGGTATTTTTTGAGCTTATTCAATTTAAACAAACAAATAAATACATCTCTTTGTATAATATACTCGGGTACAATGAAATCGCACATCTGGAATTTTTTTTAATTAAATAAATTAAATTACATAATTAAAAAAAAGTCCACATGTGCGATTTTATTGCACCCGAGTGTAGTATAGATAAATATTTACTTTCATTTTGCAATTTTAATTTACTTTTGATATTTCAGGTTGTATATGGGCACCATCAGTTGAAATTCATCCAAGGTTACAACTCAGCGGGAGGTGACACTGGCCTCACTTTCAAGAACAAAACACCTAAATACACTACATACTTCTAGTGGGAATAGTATAGACGCAGTTATGTGAATATTTAATAAAATAGATCTTTATTATTTGTGGTTTCTTTTATAATTTTCTGGAGTACATTTTAAATAAACTAGTTGATACGTATTAGTTACTCGTCTATTTTTATTTGCGTTATTTATTATCATTCGTAATCAACGAGAATTCTGACATCCGTGTTAGGCCCTTACACATACGTTATATTTATGTTTATATTATTCTGCAGATAGTCCAAAATGTCACCAATGAAGAAAAATCATAACACAAATCTATACTTAATATAATAAAGTTGATAAATTTGTTTGCGCGGTAATCTCATGGAACTGGTTCGAATTGAATTGATAAAAATATTTTTTTTATAATAGACTTTTTATCGAGGAAGGCTTAACATCACGCTGCGACTAATAGGAGCGAAGAAATAATGGAAAAAGTAATCGACGGGGACGAAGTCGGAAGCAAGGACTAGTGTTCTATAAATGGCTTGATACGTAATTAATTAATAAGCAAATAATCATTTTTTGAGTATATTATTTAATAAATAAAGAATAAAAAAACAAGTAAGTATTTTACACTTTTTATTATCATAAATTACATATTAAATGATTTTATCTGCCCAAAATAGCACCGAGCAACATCACCATGGTATAGTTATTTATAAAATAGAATGCACTTACAATTTAATGTGCGTACAAACTTATGTACCTAATGATTTATTTTAAAGTAAACATCTATTCCATATTATTTCGTTATTATATCTTTAAATTCGGAATGCTTAAAATAAAGTGCATACATACTAATTTAAAACATAAGTACATGATTAAATGTCTAATGAAAAAATAATTATTATTGCACACTCATTTAAGAAAAAAAGACAAAGATAACAATAGTCGCTTTCTACTGTCTATCTTTCTCTATGTATAGAGATTTATTTCTACGCAGCGGATTTTAATGCGGTTTTATTATACAAAATTTCTTCAAGAGAACATTTTGTAAGTACCAGAAAAATAATCGCAAAGCGTAGTCTTTAATAAAATCGTTTTAAACTCTTTTTATAAAAACTAAATGCACTTTGGTAATGTCAGGTTTATATTAAAAATATGAAGTCTATTATTGCAATATTATTTACAAAATTAATTAATAACTGAACATAAAATTACCATATTTTTATACGTTATTAATATTTGTTTATATTTCGAATGATACTTAAATTAATGTTTTAACCAGATATTTTATACCAAACATGATCATATAATTTTTTATTTTAATATTACTAAGTAAACAAGGCTTTTTTTTAAATTATTTTACTACTACTGAAAACCGACTACAGAAAAAAATTCCATCGGCCAGCGAGATATTTCCTTATATAACCTTTTTTTACATAAACTATAAAGTACCTGGTAGGATAGAAAAAAATAAAAAAAAGTAATATTTATAAATCGAGTAAATAAGGCGAGTCCAGCGCGCCGAGCCCGGCGGCGACGCCTCCCTCGTTCGCGTCGGCCAGCTTAGTCCTCAGCATGTGACCTACTTGACGATTGCTGTAAATCTTCTCTTTTGTACTGCAAAACAAAAAACAAGAAAAATCATTGTTGTTATATAAAACCATACATTATAGTATATACATATATAGCGACTGCCACTAATACGCAAAGATCTGACACGAGCTTATGATATTTGTTAGAGAATTAGCATCGAACCATTAGTTCAGATGGTCAAGGATACCTTTGGTTCAGAGGAATAGTATTTATTTTTTCTCTACATAGTTAATATTTATCTTTTCTTATTTATTGTTGTAGGGTAACTCGTATGTGATTCGATACAATTTTATTATTAATGGTATTGATGTTATTTTTAATTGCTAAGAACTCATATAGTATAGAAAAAAATAGTATAACAGTAACATATATTTAAGGTTTGGCTTTTAATAAAAAACATACAATTTAATTAAAAATATTTGTACATACCCAATAATAACACCGAAAATGCCCAATTCAGACACTAAGTCGCACAAGGGGGGAGGGATCGCAGCTCCGGGACGCACCACGTACCCTGACACCTGTTTATAAAGAAAAATATAATCCATAATAATATTATAAATGCGAAAGTAACTCTGTCTGTATGTCTGTCTGTCTTTCATTCACGTTAAAACTATTGAATCGATTAGAACGAAATACACATGATGGTACACAGATAGTGTAGAGCCTAAGATAAAACATAGGCTGCTTGTTTTTAACTGAAAAAAAAGGGTTATAAGGAGGGAAGGGGGTCAAAATTTTTATGAAAGTCCACGCGGACGGAGTCGCGGGCAACAGCTAGTATTCAAATAAAAATTTTAATAAAAGGTGTACTAAGCAGCAGAATGTAAGTTATCCTAGTATTCTTACATTACAACACTGTAAAATTTAATACTTTTTGCATAAATAATCTATTTAAACTCTAGTCTAATGCATTATATTAGACTAGAGTTTAAATAGATTATTTTTATATAAGCTGTAGTAAAATTTTAAATATCTCAGATAATAAAATAAATACACTCAGAAAATTTTAAAACAACTTAATTTAGAAACTGATCCAATACATAGCTTAAGCTCTAACAAGACAAAGCTTGGTGTTAATCACTGTAATAATATTAATAATAATAATAATAATTTATATGCCCTGGATTAGCAGGGCTTCAAAACTAGAGTTAGACTCATTTGAGTGTTCCCCTCCACGGAAATCTTTAGTAAAAGGCGAAAGATTTATACGTTTTGAAGGGAAACCAGAGTGACGCTACAAACACTATCGAATGGGCTTATACAACATTGCCGAGCATAACTATAGCGCGATTCAGAATCTTCAATTTTAAGAGTGGCGCCATCTAGTGGTCGCTTTTAACAATTTGAGTATTCGTATTGTACAACTATGTATTTTAGACAGATGAATCTTATTTCACTTTTACGACGCATACTTAAACTTTGTGTTGGACATTAATTATTATATTATGTATATGCTCTAGAAAAAAAAAAC
>DWAJ01002177.1:0-18618 GCA_018238005.1 Eurema mandarina
CTAATACTTGATGGCAACGAGTTCCACAGGTTGACAACTGACGCAGCAAAAGAATTACGATAAAATTTACTTTTAGAAGGAGGAACACTTAAGATAAGTCGCTCGGAAGAGCGGAACGAATAGCTTTAACAGGATAGAAAATGAAACATTTAGTATTTAGTACTAGCCCGCGTAGAAAAGCGACTTTGGGCAGCATTTTTGTACATGTTGAAGAACTTAATCATTTTACCTATTAACACATATTAATCTAAAACAAACTATCCTATAGTACAAAATATCTAACCCGCGCCGACAAACGTTCGGCGAGTTCAACGTGATTCTTTAAGGCGGAGTCTAAGGTCAATTTGAAATCGTGAATTTTGCACACAACTAAAGACTTCTTAGCACACAAACAAATAGTCTTCTATTTGTACGCGTATCTAATTAACCAATGAGAAAAGTTATTCTGAAAGCAGGCGTAGACTAGTTCACAGTCTAATGACAAGATACAGACATTTCATCAATACATATAATAAAAACGTAACGAGTCGCTGTCCGTACATGGAAGATATATGAGAAAAAATATTACAGGAGACCTTTATTAACGCAATAGAACCTAAAATAATGATTTTTGGAATTTTTGTCGGTTTGTCTTTTTATTTGTGCACGCTAATCTCAGAAACGGCTCATCCTATCAATTTTGAATGATGTATTGTGGTAAGCTTCACTTAACATTTAGTGTTTGATTCATGTCAATCGGTTGATAAATAAAAAAGTTATGGCAATTTAAAGAATCGCGTCGAACTCGCTGAACGTTTGGTTGCGCGGGTTAGGCATTTTCAAAAATGCTGCCCAAAGTCACTTTTCTACGCGGGCGAAGTTGCGGGCACAGCTAGTAAATAAATAAAAAGTAACCTACGTCCATTCTGATACCTCCAAGAATGGAATGTGTACAAAACTTCATGAAGATCGGTCCAGTAGTTTTTCAAGAGAAATGCAGAAATAATACAATTATGTAATTGTCGACTTTAAGCTATTTCTTGCAGGCAAGCTTTTTTTAACAGTTAAAAAATAGGCTATGTCCTTTCTCGGGCTCCAGTCTAGACTAGACTATATGTGTTAGTAAGAAATTTCATTACAATCGATTCAGTAATTTCGGTGCTGAAAGCGAGACAGACTTTACTTTAGCATTTATAATATGAGTATAGTATAGTGTTTTTTTCGTTACAGGTTACTGAAAATGGATTACGAAGGAAAACTGCGTCGCGTGTGCGATAAATACGACACTAAATTTATAGAGTATCGTCCGCAGACCGGCAGCTGGGTGTTCAGGGTAAGTCGGGGTGCTTCGAAGTGAAAGTCAAAGTCAAAGCCTATAATAGCTTCAACTAGTGTACTCCCTAGTTTTTCAATCATAGCACTAGAGCGCATTATGCGGCATAATGCTTAACGTTGAATGTTTCAACTTTACTAGCTTTGCAAAACGGCCCTGTTTTGTAAAACGGCTAGCCGTAATGTAATACAGCGGACTATACAATCCGCCTGCGACATATATACTATCTATGAGCGTCTGAACATCACGCAAAAATATTACCACGCATTTCTGTTACACGTTGTATATGTAGTTTTTTTTTGGTTTCAGGTGGAGCATTTCAGTAAATACGGTATTACGGATTCCGATGAGGAAGACGAGATCGCTCCCGAAGTGATGAAGAGGCAGCTGGTCACGCAGACTTTGCAGAAAGCGGCACCTACTGGTTAGTGGAAACATCATACTGTATATATGTCACCGGAAAATAACAAGAACAGCAAATTTATTAACCTCCTAGGAAATTTATAAACCTTCGTAGGATTCTAAATGAGAGATAAATTGTATTATTTTACGACGACATTTTCGCAAATTTATCAATTTACGACGTCTCGTTGTAACTTGTGTACTAACGAATATCCATTCATAAGGTTGTAAATGGTTCGACCAATCACAGAAAAGCTTTTAATTTTACGCTTTTTTAAAATACGGAAAATAACACACTGCTCTCTGATTGGTTGATGTTGACATTTATTCAACCAATCAGAGCGCACATGACGTATTTTACGCGTAAGTTCGGTAACTATAATAACAAAAGCAAAGATTGCGCAATATAGTCGCCCAGCGACAGAACCACTAAGAAAATGAAAAAAAGTAGTCCAAGAAGAGAAGCCATAAAATTATATAAATTCGAAGTGACATTTATATCAAGCAAGTTATGAAACAATAACAACCGCCAAGAAACTCAATAAAACTCTATAAACCTTATCATTGCACTTTTGCCTGTTATATGATCTAATATTCAATGCCTTGGAAATAAAATGAACTTCGAGAATTAAAGCTGTTCATTGCTACGGTCATGGTGGGTATGGAATTATGTGTGCGCCAGCCGCCAGGTACAGCATTGGACGCTGTTGATATAGGACTGGATCTTTTGAGGTCAAACGCTAGAAGTAAAATTTAAAAATCAAGCAAAATATTAGATGCGCTTTTTAGTCGTAAACATTTTTCATCAAATATAATAGAAATGTTTTAACAAATGAAATCTTTAAATAGATCTTTGTGCTAAACACTCTTGAGAAACTTATGTCTTGGCCTGAAGGATAATGTTCTCTTCCTAAAAAAATATCAACAACAAAATTAATTAAATTACAGTGCAAAATAAAACTAAATTCAAATAAATTCTCGAATGCTAGCAACACACCTACAGTTCGTATAACATCCCTATGTTCACTATCAGCTGATTCATACCTCAGATAGAGATCTTATACATAATATTATTATATCTCACTTGCACCTCAAAGACGCCGGCGACGGCACGTGTGTTACCGTTCGTACTTACTAATTACTTTTTTTTATAACATAGAGTACAAATGAGTAGGCGACCCACCTGATGGAAAGTGGTACTTGTGGTGATGACCATCATTCTTTAGGCAGAGATGATTTGAAACGAGTTTTTATTTTCTTCGCAAATGAATGCATTCGAGAACTTTCTACTTGCTATGTACGATTCTCTAGTCAATAAGAAATCAGCGTGTTGCCCGATCAAGTTGTTTCGCTCGCTACCGCTGCACTTATATCTCGCTTGCGATATGGTGTCGGCCTTACCGCTTACTACACTATCTGACTATCTGTAACAAGTGGGTCAGCCACGTGCTACAAGTTACGAGTTACGACCTATCGCAAACCGCCATGTGACTGACAACAGCATAATCGTTATTGCACTTTCGATAAAAAATTAACCAAAACCTTTATAGAATTTGACTCGTAGTTTAAATAGGTACTCCTTAATATAAATGATTACCAATATTATAAATATGAAAGTTTGTGAATTTGTATTAATGTATAATACTCACGCCAAAACCTTTAATTGGATTTAGCTGAAATAGGTAGATTATCAAGAGCGCGGCAAATAAATAATAAAGATAAAAGTAGATAAACCAGAAAAATTTAATTGTATCGCCGTAACCGCCGCTTACATCATGTTTCAAAACAATGGAGTAAGGATTGTCTTGTGCTTGTATTGTTTTAGCAGTCACGTGGAATATGACTTTTAGCCTTTAGTAACTGTGTGCAAGGAATACCGATAATTTGTGACTTAATCACCTTACACACTGACTTTGTTTACACCAAATATGTTCATATTACATATTCTGGTCTTTGTTTGTTTAAGAATTACTAACATTTTCTAAGAACCTGTATAATAAATTTGTTTATTTTATCATCCGCTTCTATGATGCATGTTAAACAATAGTTTTTTTATAAAATATATTTTGACAACTGGAATTAAGAGGTAGGCAAGGCAATATCCAAGTATTTTGATAACTTGTCACTGTGTATTTATACTTACGACCGAATAGTCGCTAATATAAATAAAGTTTCAAATTAAACATTGCCTCAAGCTCTGTTATTTTTAACAGATTTATTGATTAAAGCAAAATGTAACATTAAACTGATTTGAGTCTTATTTGAATTTAAACGCAAACCATTTCATTCGGGTACATGAAACGTTATTTACTAATAGCATATTGTCTCAATAGTTTTAAAGTCATTCTTAACAACATGTTTTAAAAACCTCATGATTCTACTTATAGCTATTCGAATCGCGAAAATTTCATACTTCACGCTTCAGCTGACACTGAATAGTCTGAACTCTGAAGTTTGTCATACGGTAGATTAGACCCTAAATTAACGCATGCGACACTTTTCACCCCCACATTGACACTGAATCGATAACTAGGCGGGTAAAACCGGATATAAAAATAAATGTGAGGTTATTTAAGTGCAGCTAAATAACGTGATCAGTGATCGGGCGACGGCAGGTGCCTGTCACGTTAGCGTTCGACACCGACACGTGGATTTTTATGCGAATACAATAATCAATTCCGGTTTATTTGAACACACTTATTATTTGAACGGGTAATTCCTAGTTAACTGTAGTTAAATATATGTTTGAGCGTAACAATTCTATTTCATGTTCATTATTAAAATCGGGTCTGATGACAGACGATTATCAAGCAGAAGGTTCTTTTGTTTTTTAACCGACTTCAAGCGAAGGTATGATTATTTAACGATCAGATCTATTCTATAAAACCATTATGATAATTCTAATATAATATTTAAATGGAAATAATTAACTTTAGATTATATGAGCTAAAACTATCATTGCGAAATAAAGGATAGTGTGTATGTTTCTTAATAATAAAGAAAGTAAATTGTTGTCATTTAAACTTAAAAGTGTTGTTTATTAAATACATAGTATAATCATAAAACTTCGTCTACAATAGAAACAAAACACTTTTTTGAGAGGAAAATTTCAAAGGTACCGTAATCTTGAAAGACCGTTTACATTTCAAAAATGCATAAAGATGCGTTTACACGTGCTAACGGCGCGGGCACGTGAACCGCTCACACACGAGGCAAACCCATATCTCAGTCATGCTTAAATTAATTTAAATTACAAACGTAACACTATTCCTTGTGCCGTAAATGAAATGTCATTTAGCATGAGCAAAAATTAGAACGGAGTTTTAAGCGTGACAAAAAAAATCTAATCAATAACAGATAATATCATCTCTCATATCAATAAAGGTATTGGAAATCATTTAATTATATATATTACTGAAATTTATGTACTTTTATTGATGTCTCTTTTATTAAGCGAGAACGTAATGTTAGGTAATACAATATTTCGTTCATTTTTTGCGATTTTCACTAGTCTATTAGTCTAGTAAAACAACAAAATTCGCTATCGAGTATATGGGGTAACTATGCCGACCTCATTGTATACAATAATTCCTGTTATGTATAGACTAACTGCGCCCGCAGATTTAATCTCTTCATTTCCGTTTGATCAAATCTTTCTCTACTCAAAACTTATTCTGCGCGTGAGAAAGTAGTTATATTTCAAAAATCCATACATCCCCACTAAATGCAAGCAATGTATGCCTGAAAAGATTACCGTAACTGCTACCTACTACGATAACATTGGGGGTTTGGTCGGTACAAGCCTAACATAACCCTTTCCTCCAAGCATAGGGCCTCATGCGGAACTTCCGACATTTATGTTTTCATCTTTTATAGTTCCATGATTGGTTGAAGTTTTCACCTAGTGTTCACCACTTGACCGCACTAAGACAGAAACGTTATAAAATGTTCTGAAACGATAATATAATATATTGTTCGGTGAAAACCAGGACATGAGTTCAACGGTCGAGTCACGTGAACGTCCTTTGCTTTCACTTTGAGAGCATTGTTCTTGAATCTCAATCGAAGTAGGCAAACGATTTTCTTCATTATACTCGTAATGCTTTTGAAAGGCTAGTTTCTATGTCGGGGTAATGTTTGTGTAGAATAAAGGTCTGTTATTTGTAAGTCTTTACTTTTATGGACGAATTATTATTATTAAAAGAAAATATAGGTATAATGTTTGTTTGAAAGATATTTTGACTCTTTGAAAGTTACTTTTTTTAATCGTCACAGACCACGTTGATAATATCAATACGACCACAATCAAATAAATTCTTAGTTCTCAAGTCCGACTAATATCTTCTCATAACAAATTCTGTTACAATGCAAATCCGTCTTATAAACAAAAAACATTAAGATACAAAACCAACATTAATGTTGGCTAGGATATTGCTTGTCATTCAATCAATTCGTAATAACAACAGGCTACAGCCCTCACCAGTATATGCCAAGGTTTATTATAAAGCTATTTGTTCAAAAGTGAGCGATATCTCAAGCGGTCATTGACCCGGCCACGTGCGCTTTGCCGACTCACAATTTCACATCCTTGAATAACACGTGACCATACAAAATACTAGGTTATTAATGAGTAGTAAAGGAAAAGTGTTAAAAATACTTGTAATTCGTGTATATAATTACGGTAAAAAGTTTGATAGATAGGTCAGTCTTCAACGATTCGTCTTATTAAAAAATACTAATTTAAAAATAAGTTCTTTACATACAAATACGTTCTTGTGATTGAAACTTTTATATAAAATAAATTTCTTATTTCGTTATATAATTGTTGAAATGCAGGTTTCTTTTCAATAATTAATTTTTATATTTGCCATTGAAATAATAATTCAAACAATCAGAGCATTATCTTTTCAGTATGTTAGCAATGCTTTATTTTTATATAATTAGATCTTCAAACTTAACAGAGTTAGACCACCAAATCTGTAGTTATTTTTTACGGAAAATTGCGCATTTTCTTTGAGAGCTATGGCCTATCATCTATATTTTGACTTTTTAAACAACTTTTGTAGCGTATTTCCGACTGTTAGTAAATAATTATATAGTTGCAAAATCTATGAATATTAAATAACCACTGACATTATTTTTACTAATTTAGTAAAGAAGAATACCTCAAACCAGATTGCAAAACTAACTCAAAAAGTAAATCTTTCTTTTACAATTTAATTAATCCTCTCGATTAATAAAGTATCACACTTATTATATTTATTTTTATTTATACAAAAACCTTTTTATTTTCGTCATGTTTATCCGCAAACAACATAACGTGCACATCGCAGAAACTGTAAATGGGCCAATTTTTATTAATATTGTTATAACAATTATTACTAATGTAAAATATACTCTCTTATCTATACACTGTCATTGTGACAGTTCAAAAGCCGAAACAACAATTGAAACCCCTGCCAAACTGGTTTACATCTATATTCACTGATAATATACGATAAGTTATCTATTTTGCATTCAATGCATTTTAAATCGTCGTGACAAGCTATCTTTTAGCTTGTAATACTATAAGACTAAGAAAATATTCACACAGCTAAGTATATTTCTCTCCAAGAAGTTGTTAGTTGGTGTTCTAATTTACTATAACAATAGAAAGTGCATTGAACCGAGTCACGTGCAGATACACTTACCCCACCTTTCTACGTATTGAGTAAGGTTTCAAGGATTACCGCTATCTTATTTCTATTAATTTTCCATTATATAACGCAATTGTTTTGTAACACTATTCGCTATCTAGACATGCTATCAATTTTAAAACTACGCATATTTTTTCTATCGATTGTCATTCATCGCGTGTTTTACATAATTATATTAAACATATTCCAAATTTAAAGGTGTTTAAACGTGTTTAACTACTGCATAAATTATTATCTGTTAGGCTAATGTTACTTTAAGACGAAATAAGCGCACTACTGGTTATGAAAGTTAAAATTGTCATAATAAAGTTATTCGACTTTTGACTTAGCAATCACACTGCCCTATTTATCATCTAGATTACGATTAAGAACGTACGATTTACGTTAAATAATTTAGGAATCGATGTAGATTTATATTTATATATGAGACAGATTTCGAGTACTAACGTTTTATTTTATCTGTATATATCCAAATTATGTGAGGAAGATTTTTTTATAGTGAGAAAATCTTCATAGAATAACCTTGAGTTTCGTGGAAAGGTTCGAAAGTTCTACCGACCAAAACTCCACTGTGTTCCGCCTTACTGCAGCGAGCTGGGATCACGGGCACTTTGGCAGACTCTTCTGCGAACCCGAAACAGCAACGTTACCGAAATAGTATCTATAGCTATTGAACAAGAGTCGCAAGTGACAGCTAAAGTCGATAGTTGGCAACCACCCTACACATACCACAGGCAAACGGTGTCAGGGGCTGCAGACACGTGCTGGGCAACACGTGACCACTGACACAGTTCCCAGGTCAACTGCAACGTGGAGCCGTACAGAATTGGCATGCCATATAGATAACCGTGAAGTCTTGGCCAGACTACTAGTTTTGCAAAACTTGGGACATATCAGTTCAACAAAAGCAAATATTGATTTTATACGCTAATTTAAAAAGCTTTCATAGTAAGAAATAATTATGCATTCTCTTACAAAATAGCAGAGTATTAGTAAATTAAGAAAATATAGAGAGAGATAATAAATTAAAAACAATTTCGTATTTTAAAGCGTTTTAATATTACGGTGGTTCATTGCCGACAGTCACACATGTTCTTTATCTTATTTATGAAATTAATACTATAATATAGAAAAATTACTGAAATGCAAAAATATTTTAGATTTCAAGTCTGGCATACTCGTACATATGTACCTACACTAGAGAACTTAAGTGCAGGATAGTTTTACTTTAATAAGTTCTGTTATTTATTTCATCATTAAATTTCAAATCGTCTTCACTCTAAAATATTCTATGAATAAGTGTCGTAAATGAGAGCAAAATAATGCAATCACTGGTAATTCTTAAAATACAGGCAACACAGGTTATATTATGTTTTATCACGTAGAATGTGTTTTGTTTTGGTCCAGATAACCTGAGTAGCAATGTATGAAGCACATGCGCATTTAGTTCTGAGGCCACAAACATAGGACATTAACGCATATTTATCAATAGAATAAATTGTAAAATATCCACAGCAAGTGCAACCAATTCGTTTGTCAATTGTATAGGTACATTGTTATTCAATATTAAATCATTGTTCAAAATATATAAGTAGTTTGAAACTTGATTATTGGAGCGTAGTGCCTATAAAATAGCAAAGTTTCGGGTAGCACAGCATTGGCTATGGGCTGGCGACTCTTACCATCATCCTGATGGTAAGAGTCGCCGTGCGTCCAGCTCGTCTCCCCTATTCATATTATAAAAAATTAAAATGGAGCCTTCACTTTGTTATTCGTTTATCAATTTGTCTGCCGGTGAGTTTATCTGTCAAGACCCTTTTCTTTGGTAACACTTGTGGGTTTGATAGATTGTACGGATCTACAATTCTAACAGTTGTACTGGTAGTAATTAAATACAGTCAAAAATCCAAATACGCAAGTTAGAACGCGCTTATCCAGTTTAATTGTAAGAAATAAAAGTACTACAAATATTTATTAACGCCAAAGAAAGAAGAAGGGTTCAAGTACCCTTCTTCTTTCTTTGGCGTTAACGGTTAAACGTATAATTTTGTCGCATTATCCATGTAACGGTCACGCGGCTACCTTATGGTAAAATTGCCGCGTGTTATTGAAAAATTATAATAAAAATTGTATTTAAGATTAGCCTGACGCAAACAAAATGTACCTAACTGATCCCATAATGCATTAGGACAGGTATGTATTATTAATAGCAACGGTTTCAAGGTCGAAATGACGGCTAAACATTGCTTCCTATTCGCTTACCGCTTATGCAACACACGTGGGTTCATAATCGAAGAACTTTACGTAAACATAATATTAATTTGATTTCTTTCTAAAGAAAGAAAACTAGATATAAAAGATCATATAAAACTCTCCTATAATTTTTTGTATGGACTGTACTTTATATAAACTTTAGGTAGCTCCAACTACTACTTTAGAGAATATATTTACCTATATCGAAGAAAATACTAATTATATTCCATACTCAATAAAAATAATATTACTTTGATTTACGACAACAACAAACAATTTTCTTGATAAAAACATTTTTTTAATTCTTTAACAAGTTGCTATGCAGTTTTCCTTATTGAATGCATTTTGTTTTTGTGGTAAACTAAACTGCTCATTTTTTATTCAATTTTTTTCGAATGCAACGTGCAATACATAGCATTGAACAAGCCTATCACGTGGATTGTGAATAACAATGCAAGGTTACAAAATAAAATATCTTCCAATGTTCATGTTGAACAATAGAAGTATATCTAGAATCTTAGTTTTATTTTACAAGCTTATAAATTACACGTTCTATATTTCTGATAAGGAGCGATCATTCGAACATTGAAAAGAAAGTTTTGTACTTTCTTTTGTTAAAAAAAAAACACCAAGGCTTTTTTCAAGACGCAATTGCATTGTAATACTGGCACAATGAAAAATAAATAACATTCTATTTTCAAAATGTATTCGAACTTATGGTAATTCCGATATTCACGCAGCATATTTTTATTACCTGAAATGGTAGCAACAAATGTGTTATGACTTATGTATCAGTTGTGGGTTTTTTCCGAGAGCCCACCGAGACACGTGGGCACGTTATCGAAAGACGGTACTAACAATGTTAATACAATCGGTATATCAGTAAGGTAAGATGTAAGGCACCAACGTGAGGCGTGGTCCGCCATGTGCACTTCCGAAACGCGGGAGCAACGTGACCTAGGGCTGAGCTCACGGCCTTTGTCTGCGAGTTTGGTGAAGTCAAGCGTTGGCCAATTGTCAATTTATAAACAGATCTTACACACGATCTTTACCTAGTTGATTAATAGTATAGCAAATTTATCAATTATAGGTAAGCTTATTTTGTGACATACTTATACATTAGCCTCGAATAGTATAGTATAGATCTATGTAGTGGTATTAACAAGATGTTTGTGAAGATGTTTCTCCATTCTTACTTTCTGTCATATGTATAATGTAAGACAAGGATAATTTGTGCAACTTTCTTATCCAATTTCAATGGAGTTCGAATTTAAAAAAGAAAACTTGTGTCCCTTAGTATTTTATTGATGATATGTTTGTAACAAGTTCACAAAAAGGTGACTCACCATCAAAACGGTATCTTAAGAATTAAAATATAATTTCGTAGCTGAAATATTTTCTGTTCACAATTGACAACCCTGTCATGTCTATTTTGCGTTGCGAATTCCAAAACGCATCATAGAATTTTAAAGTCAACCAGTTTGAAGTTATTTGAATCAATAGGTTTCCGCGTAACGTATGTAACTACGTATTGTATTATGTATTATATGCATCGTCACTGTAGTACTTGTTCTATAAACTGAATACGCTTTACCATAACTTACAGCCAAGAAGTAGATAATGATTAATAGATAATCTTCATCGCATACACCACTGCTGCCACTGCTACTAATACGCAAGTTCTAAATTGTGATTGGTATTAGTTTGAAACAGTACATACACATTATACAACTTCTCGACATCAACCCATTGGTCAGCTGTTCAACTGTTCCTACATAATTCCTTTGATTCAGAGGAAAATTACCTTCATTCTTCAACATCACTAAGAAATAGCCAAGGATATCGTATGTCCAAATAAAGGAGTAAAGCAGAATACGTAGAGAAAAAAAATATTCAAGTCTGTTTCTAAATACTATAATTTTTAAGGAATACACGCCCTCCTAACTTTGTCTAAGTACTTATATCTACAGTTTATTACGCGTCAATTACTAGTCAATTAAACGAATTATAATTTAATACATAAAAATTAAACCTATAGTCTCCCGTACCTAGTCATTTTTACAGACCGATAATGTCTGCAAAATATCACACAATGTAGAAAAAAAATAGTTTTAGTTATAACTAAATAAAAATATCAAAATTCGTATTTACTATATTCCATTTATATACTTTTGTTATTAAATGCTTTTAGAAATATATACGCAAATTCTTATGAGAAGTGTTTAATCGTGTCCGATGAATTTAATATCAATCGAGTAGTTATTTTAAAAATAATAGCCATCAAACGTTTTAATATCTGCACTTAAAATCGAAGCGATTGCGTTGCTACGTCTTGGCATAGAAGGAAAAAATACCCGAGGCACTTAAATAGGAAATGAATAAATAAACAAAACATGAATGCAAACGTGAATAATGACATACGGCCGACGCACGCTCGAGACATTACGTCACGATGTCTAGAGAGTTAGAGACGAATAACGCATAATAGGCATGACGACGGGGTATGAAAATTATAAAAATAATTAGTTGGTCTTTTAGATAATATCAAAATATAACACATGTATTTTTTATTTTGTCAAAATAACATAAGACTTCTGAGATATAGCGCATTTAAGTTAAGGAGTGGGGGCAAATTTCGTCACACCTTAGTAGAAAACGTGCATAATTGTGACGTCATGAGACGTTTTAAATCAATGTCTCCTTAAGTTTTTGAGTAAGATAATAACTAAAAAGTACGTGGATATCCACTATTTTCTATTCATCTTTCCGACGGACATTAAATTTCTCTTAGTCGTCATCAAAATTGTACACACATGCATTGCATTGTACTGTAGTTCTTTCGATTATCTATACGTATATATTCTTCTATTACATGCACAGTATACTTTAGTTTATTCTGATTTAAAATTAATACATATTATAATTTATAAGAGCGTGCGTAGGTTTGTCTTAATTTTATGTTATAGATATAGTAGGAAATATCAACTCGGAGTTATGATTTTCTTTATGACAACGTAGATTTCTACCATCACACAAAGAACAACTCTTACCTGTACACATGACGACAGTTAACCTTCATTAAGAGTTAATTCAGAATGAATGAAAAACTAAAATTACATCACAAAGGTTTAATTTAAGCTACAACAAAAAAGTCAATCTGAGAAAAATATATAAAACTTCTTTAAATGTTTTTACATCATAAGTCTGAGTTGTACTTCAGGTATATGTATGTACCTGGCTGTTATAATATTTTGTAAAAATATTTTTTCGCAACCAGAGCGTACTCTATAGATCAGCACGATCGAACTCAGCTTTATAAATTTAATATAAATTTAAAACTTAACGTATTTTTAGAGAGGATGGTAACAATCTATTGCAATTCAAACTAACGGCAAAAATAAAATGCATAAGTTTGTGAATCTAAATAAGTTACTGTATATTAATTGGTAGAGCTTATTCCCTAAATGCAACAAAAATATGCCAAAATATTTTTCGCTTATGTTTTTTTTATATAAAGTCTGCTCTAACTGAGCAATATTTATGAAAACACGTTTTGCATATATAAATGTGTTGAAAAACGTGTTTCAGCCTGTTAGCATTCAAACGCTAAGTGCATCGTTGCTTTTCCTTCTAGTTCTAGGTCTAGAGTACACAATAATACTGTGTATCAGTCTACAGACATATATCAAAAGAGATCAGTTTTCAGTGCCAGTTAATTAAATTAAATAAACAATTAATGATAATACGAAGAATATTAGAAAGACATTTCGTGAAAATAGAAAATTGAGTTTTTGCCTTAAGATTACAGCCGAAATATTTTTAACTGTGAATCATCTTTTGAATATACAAAAAGACAAAATCTAATCTTATATTTTTTTTGTAAAAATTAAATCGCTTGTTCACGGATATTGTATTTAATCTGTAATTGTCATAATTTTACTGTTTTTGTATGGTAGATACTTCTTTAATTCCATTGGGCACTTCAAAACTTGAACACACAAGTGCTTTGAACATAAAAGTTTCACTCCAAACACTTAAAACTTTACAAATACATAATATTATGTATATTTTAAATAACGTCTGACTGACCGATAGCCTGACAGACAATATAAAGGTTATCCGTCCGAAAACAGACCCTTAAAATCCGTTTAACATAAAATAATTTTAACTAAAATAAACCGACTTCAAACTTTAAAGCAAACTATAAATTTGCTTCGCACAAAGTAATACGTATTTTCATTTAGTATATAGAAATGATTGAAAAGTTATTTTATAATTTTGAAGCCAAGTAAATGCTACAACAATCTTACTACCTATACAATATCGATTTCACCAAATAAACAGACCGACTTCCAAATTATAAAATAACTATGAAATCATTTCGATAAACTATATGAAAATACGTATTAGTTTGTGCGAAACGATTATTTTTTTGCTTTTCAGTTTGAAGTTGGTTTATTTTTGTTAAAAAATATTTTATTTTACGATTTTAAGTAGTAGGTAAACCGACCAAGGATGCTTCTCGGATGAGGAGACCACGGTAACTTGAGACGGAGAGTCCTTTGTTAAAGTTCAATGCTGTTATGTGTTGACAAATTCCCTCGACTGTCTATGGTCTCCATCATCAGATCTACTGCAGACCTTCACTATAACCCACCCATACGGATGCAAAGTTTTCATCAATATAAATGAATTAAGTCCAAAACAAGGTAGCTACTGTATACCATTGAGAAGTTCTCTAAACTATTCTACGTCTTTTTCATCAGACCCCTTATGGTAGTTACAACTCACAACCCATCTAGGTGTAAAGTCCTTATCAATAAAAATCAATCAAGCTCAAACACAAGGTAGCTGCTGTGAATCTTTGAGTAGTCCCCTCTACTGTATGTTGGATCCATCATCAGATCTACTCCAGACTTATGTAATTGTGGTTTTTTCCTAAAATACTTATAAACATTTTATTTTAGAAGTTCCCCTCGATTTATTTGGTCTGCCACCATCAGGCCCTGATTTCCTTACAATGGCCACCTGTGAAATATCACCTTTCCAACAAAAATAAGTCATCAGAAAAGTCGTCGTCATCGTCGTCTCAGCTGTAGGACGTTCACTGCTGAACATAGTGCCAAAAATATCGGTTGGAGGCGACCTGCATCCAGCGTCTTCCGGAATCATCAGAATCGGTCCATAGACAAAAAAGTTATGCCCGAACAAACATAAAAAGCATATTTACGAGAATACGGTCGAATTGAGAAACCTCCTAATTTTGTAGTTGGTTAAAAAAATAATTTCATAAAATTTTTGTTAACAAAAATATAGCACAAAAAATAATTATTGATGTACAATAAATTTAGTATTATTATTTAAACATTACAACAACGTCAAACGTGAGTGGAAACGTTTCAGATTTTATGTTCAAAGTCACGCGCATAAGCAGGCTTTTACGCGCGTTCATTAAATTAAAATTGTCTGTATACGTTTATGACATTAGTGATATTGGAAAAAAAACCAATCACGTGAAGTATTCATGGATACATTTAATATTATTATACCTAACTAGTATATGTATTTGAAGAATTGGGTTACTTAGTAACAGGAGAGATACGTTACTTTTCCTGTTTTGTATATCCTGGTTTAATAAATACAATTTGAGTTTTATATTTTTTTATTGATATTTTTCCATATAAGTACTTAATCTCGCAAATTTCTATACATATTATATTTATTACAAATCTCTTAAGGAGGAAAAGAAGTTACATAAGAAGAGTATTCTTTTTGGATTGTTTTTTTTAAGTGATAAAAAAGCGTATATATAAGGTCGAATTAAGAAACCTCCTCCTATTTTTTGATGTCAATTAAAAGGCAAGAAGTTGTTCAAAAGCAATGAATTGTGTCATTGACAACGTGCTGGCAAGCATTCGCAAGCACGTTGTGTTCTCACATCGAAACGTGACCTTCTTGAAACTTCTGTTTAATTCCTATTTGCACAATGCATCCGTATTTATTACAAAGTTCAATCTACACCACCAAAGTAAAATGATACGGCAATTTTTATCGAAGCCTGTATCTATTACGCTGCTTTATTGATCCTTCCAGATTTTTTTTTTCGTGTTTTTTATTTCATAAATAGTTTTTGTTTTTGAGTTGTAAAATGTATGTACCTATATCGAGGAAGCCTCTGTAGAGGTACATATACATTTGATATTTGAAGGAAAAATAGCAAAACTATAAATAATTGCAATAGTGTTCGGTGAGATTGTATTAATCGGAATGCTACGGTTTAATTTTTTGGTTCTTTGATGTACAGCCTTCAGCTGTGTAGCGGTACCGACTTTACATGCCTTCATTTATCTAAAAATAAAGCTGAAGAGTTTGTTTGTTTGAACGCACTAATCTCAGGATCTCCTGGTTCGAATTGAAAAATTATTTTTTATTGAATAGACAGTTTATCGAGGAAGGCTTTAGGCTACATAACGAGCATAAGGAGCGAAGAAATAATGGAAAATGTGGAAAAAAACGGGGAAAATTATTCATCTTTGAGGGTTTCCGTTGCGTGCGCTGCGAAAACGGTTCAAGATACCAAAAAAAATGTATGAAAGATATTATTCCTCTTTAAATGATCTAAACAAAAGTCCGCGACGGTAGGTATATGTCTATCTAAGATGGACTGACTATAACCTTTTTATCGTTAATAAATTTGTTGTAACAAGAAAATAAAACCGTAAATATAATTAAATTCGAAGTACTTTAAAATATTATTTAAAAGCTTTTAAATACTAATATGTAATTGAAATAGAAACCACGCGACGGGGACGAAGTCGCGAGCAACAGCTAGTTATGTAAATGCATCGCACGTGCTCGCATGCTAATACAGTCCAGCATACTCGTACAACTCAACATAAACATGTTTGTTCCGTCTCAGTCACATGAAGGCCCACTTGTATAAACATATAAATTTTACATGTGACATATACCAATACCATGAATTAATTTCAGGTTGTTTTTTATATGATTATATATTTTATACGGAATAAAACTTTTATGCTGAAGATTTCGACTTCGATCAATTTTTTGTGAAGTTTATTCAATAAATATATGATCCAACGATTAAATCAGTACATTCTTTACTTTTACACTAACTTTGGTCTATGACTATGAGCAATGAGGAATTATATAAATAGCGAGCACTCGTAATTTTACCTTCTATTTCTAAAGACAATTAAAAGCATTTTTATAACCGATCACATGTTTTCAAATGTTCCTTGTCATATAATATATCTAGTATTTATTAAAACTTCCAAGACTATAGCAATTAAGAATGACGAGTCAACGGGAAATGTAGGTAATTATCATGAATCTTATATGGCTGACGCGATCTGACGTCACGAAAGCACATGTGATTCAACGAGGACAACGTGCTGAGCCATGCCCCGTGTAGTGGCACGCTTTTTTTCCAGTTACGAACGCCAGGTATGAGGAAATGTATCTACAGCTACGAATATAGCTATATGTATACCCCTATTTAAGTCACACGCTATTTAAACTAGTAGGAAAACTACGAATCATCAATAGAATTTGTATAATTGCGGATGTTTCGTAAAAAAACACGTCCTTAAGAAACTATAAAGATATCTAAAAATATATGATTGAAGACATGCTTTTGTTGTACATGTTTTATCAAAACAAACAACCAACAAGGTTAATTAACACGACACTTCACGAATGAGTTTCGTTACGCTAAATCGGAAAATGTTTGTAAGGTCAAACAAGAAACGCATTTTCTTAGTATTGACTATTTAAATTTGCAGATCAAAGATGTTTAGCAATTGTTATAATGAAAATTTAACCGTCATGTAGCATTCAGTTCATATCTTATAAATAATGTCATTAATCTTACAAATTAACCAGTTATATAAAGATTAAATGCTTCTTTCTACTTACTACTACTGTACTAGTTCCCAATAAATGAATTATCTTTATAGATAAGACAAAAGCCCATTCCCGTATTTTTTGTATAATTTTTTGACATTAATTTGATTTTTATCGCTTCATAGTATAAAACAAAGTCGCTTTCTCTGTCCCTGTACACCTATACTTAAATCTCTAAAACTACGCAACCGATTCTCATGCGGTTTTTTTTAATAGATAGAATGATTCAAGAGGTATGTTTATATGTATGATACATGCATAATATATGCGAGCGAAGGCGAGGAGGGTCGCTAGTCTGTTCTGTAGTCTTTAAACATTTTTTTAGTATGGTTTCATTAGATGCGAAAGATCCTACAGCCCCATAAATTCGACAAACATAACCTTTTTAAAATCTTAGTATATTCGATAAAGTTACAAATCTATACTAATATTATAAAGCTGAAGAGTTTGTTTGTTTGTATGTTTGTTTGAACGCGCTAATCTCAGAAACTCCTGGTTTGAATTGAAAAAATATTTTTTTATTGATTAGACTTTTTATCGAGGAAGGCTTTAGGCTACATAACATCACGCTGCGACTAATAGGAGCGAAGATATAATGGAAAATGTGGAAAAAACGGGGAAAATTATTCATCTTTTAGGGCTTCCTTTGCGTGCGCTGCGAAAACGGTTCAAGATACCAAAAAATATGTATAAAAGAATTATTCCTCTTTTAATTATCTAAAAAAAGTCCGTACAGTATATGTCTATCTTCTAAGATTGACTCACTATAACACTCCATAATAATAGAAATAAATCCGACGGGGACGAAGTCGCGAGCAACAGCTAGTACTCAATATACCTATACATACGTTCGAAAACATCAAGTGCTTTGACATTTGGTATCGAAATTACTTCATCCCTCGTAGGCGTAATATTACGAGTATTTCATAACGCTCCCGCCTACACCCGTCGCGTAATCCGCTTTGCAGCCACCCCAATCAAAAACTGCGCAATATCATTGGAAGCTTTTCGGACCAGGATTATGGCTTG
>DWAJ01002178.1:0-18611 GCA_018238005.1 Eurema mandarina
TTGTCTATTCAATAAAAAAAGAATTTTTCAATTCGAACCAGTAGTTCCTGAGATTAGCGCGTTCAAACAAACAAACAAACAAACAAACAAACAAACAAACTCTTCAGCTTTATATATTAGTATAGATGATCTTATATACGCAATGGAAGTCATTTTACCATAATGTGCTTCAAAATTATAAGCCTTTGATAATTATGTGTACCAAATTTCATCAAAATCAGTAAAGTGATTTGGTACGAAAGCAATTAATACCTTAGTAGATATTATTACCTAATAGCTGTCTCTCGCGATATTGCCTTGTCATAATAATCTCAATTTAGGTA
Organism: Eurema mandarina; assembly: GCA_018238005.1. Taxonomy (NCBI): domain Eukaryota; kingdom Metazoa; phylum Arthropoda; class Insecta; order Lepidoptera; family Pieridae; genus Eurema; species Eurema mandarina. The sequence goes on from DWAJ01002178.1 coordinate 324, forward strand.
TTTATACCAGCCAAAATCTAGTATCCTTAAATTAAATTATAAGGGTTCTCTTTTATCCTTTTAAGGCACGAAGTCCTTAAAATTAACTTGGAAAAGAAAGTATAGGTATAGGTCGCGTCATTAATGTTTAGCGCTGGACGAGAACAGCTGCGCATCGGTAGAATCGCGCTCGTAATTGACGTATGGGTGCGAGAAAGACAACACGATGGGGAACCAATAAACGCACCCGACGATCACGCGCCCCGCGCACGGCGCCATCTCCTCTATTCCTTATTTTTGACTTCTGCGCAGGTTTCGTTCAGCGCTAAAGATTCGTGACGCGACCTATACCTATATGTTTTGCAAATAGTCCGGGATCCCTGGTCAATTTTTGCACTTAATATCTTAAATATTTATTACTAACTGATTTTTCTTGTGTGTATCTCAAGATAATTATCTAAATGATTTGTCCTACAAAATCTATAGTTTGAACAAAGAAATATTTTGAAAATATTTAAGAATCATCAAATCGAAATACATATTTTATCCTTGCTACCTTAGTAAGCTAGCGCAATCGAGAGTTTGGAATAGGAAATTATTGGCGTCTCATCAAAATAAAGCTAGTCACGGAAAATTAGCTTGATAGTAATCAAGTGCAAAAATTTACCAGAGATCTTGGACTAAAAGAAATCTTTGATGAGATGTTAGTATTTGACGTCGGATTTCTGTTTCGGAAGCTGATTCTTTTGATATAAAAAACATACTATTTTTTTGCAGTAATACATGAGTTAGATTTTTATTTATTTACTTCCCGTAGGTGTACAATTTTTTATGAATTTTTAAGTAACAACCAAATCGGGAACTCAAACAATCTTGTTTCACTACCTTATCCTCTTTCTAAAAGTTGGCAACACATCCTTTACCAATAAAAACTTAAATTGTAACAATTTTATTACAGGTTCTGGTCGAATATGAGTCAAGTCACTACGTGTCTGAAGAGTGGGAGGCTCGAATGGTAGAACGGTTCTGTAAATTCGTAGTCAACGGTATTCCCGGTCGTGGAGTTTCAGAGTTCCATTATAGACACAAAGATGGCCGCCCGGAGACCGTTGCCGCCATAGACCCGGTCTGGTACAGACGAATGTGCCATAAAGTATAGATTTAAAAATTATATTGTACATTCTGCCTTAAATAAAGAATTTATCATACTTTAAGCTTATTTTTTTAAGTGTCCTCTAGTCCCACGCTATGTAAAGTTTGTATTATGACAACTACGTATAATATTATATATACAAACCGCAAAAGACAAACATTTTTTCATTAGATACTTGGTTTATTTTTCAAATCTAAAAATAACTAAACATGTTTTATGTATTCACAGTTCCACGATGCTTAAGTAAATTGGCGAGTCTTGACCTATTTTTTCTGTGTGTTCCAAACATAGCATGTTTTTACTTTTTGAAACTTTTTTTACGAATATTATTCATTTTGTTACTGTATACAAAACACTTTCACGCATTCGAACGAAAAAATATTTAAATACAATAATTTTTACTATAGCATAATTTTTTAAAAAAACGATCTATTAATTATTGTGCTCAAAAATTTTTCACAATATTATAAATATTCCAAATATACATACTTTTAGATAAATCCACATTCATACTAAGATTTAGTATTTTACATTTAAGAAAAACTTCACTCGCTTTTCAATTTTCCTTATTTGTTAAATAAAACAATTTAAAGTATATTTTTTTTACTTCGTATTTAATTTTATTCTTCATATAATTAATAGAAGCTAGAACAACTATAATGAGACCATCACCTAATCAACTTTATTATGTATGCCAGAGTCTATTTTCAGTTGTTTTGTCGGACTATTAAATCTGCGACCTTGGTCGAGGGGTCAGGAATTGTCATTTCACCGCTCAATTATATCTCTAATCGAATTGACTGACTGCGCACTGCCAATGAGATAATTGCACCTCATCCCATCAGCAATATTGGGTGATGTTATGCGCTAGTATAAGGACAGATTGGTACCATTCATTCTTAGAAAAGAGACTGTACAGTGTATATGAATATGTGGAAAATAGGTCAATTACGGAAAATATTTTAATGAACTTTTATATTTTACTTTCCAGACAAAGTTTGTTATACATAGATTTTTTTATCGTCTTCACTAGATGTTCAGAAAGTTAAAAGCCGTCAAAGGTCTCTTAAAGCTTGTAATCATATAAATGTGGATGGCCATAGCTCCAAACATAAAAAGTAATAAAGGCATAACATAATCAACTCTCAGTACTAAATCTCACTGCGAAAATGTCAGTAATTAGTCTAAGGTGCAGTGGAAAAATGGTTACAAATAATTCGTCTTGTGTGTGTGTGTTTGTCTTTGTTTTGAATTAAGTCTTTGTCTTCACTGTTTTCGATCGACTTACTTCTATGAAAAAATATTTTCTTCAGTCAACACCCTTATTTCTGTTTTTTTTTGTGTCACGAAAAGGTTTATAATACGTTTATCATTTTGAAGGTAAAAACTATGCGAAAAACTACTATGTAAGTACATATTTAACAAAAAAAAAATCAGCACTTGTGTTTTAGAACACCCTGTAAACTCTGAGAGCGTATAGGGTCCAGTGTATCTAGGGTCATTAGGGAGCCAGTTGTCCGGCGTGACTAGTTGTGACCACGTCCCTTCCGCCATTCACAACTCACGCTGTTCACTCAGATAAGGTATGTTGAAAAAAGTTGTAATGGAAATTTCTGATAACAAAAAGATATCAGAAATTTTTTGCCCGGAGTTGGGCTTTATAGTAAAATTCCGGGTAGCACTGCATTGGCTATGGGCTGGCGTTACTCTTACCATAAGGAGTGCGTCCAGCTCGTGACAGACCCCCCCCAGAGGGGACACCCTCTTCATATTATAAAAAAAAAGTTATATATGTCCTCATCGTGTGAAGACGCCCAATCTTAAAACGATGTGGGAGCTGAAAAGAAATTACAACTAACAGGGCTTTTTTATACTATATTATATGGGCTTCCGCTTGACCACGGGTCGTCTGATGGCAAGCGACGTTACAGTCAACGATGGATCGTGTTAGTCCAACTTGTTCACCCGATACTTTTTTTATGTGAAATAGGATATCAGAGCAGGAGGCCCGTCTAATGGTTAGCGTTTCCTGTTATGAACAGACGCAAAGCTTAGTGCCTCACGACTACTTTGCGTACGATAAGGGAAAAGATAACGTTCTGTGACAAAAGGAAATAAAAAAGTGGAAAAAAGAGCCTCCAGTGCTTCTACTTACTGAAAGAAACGCATTACTAATGAGATGCCATGACTTGACTTTCGATTTTCTATGGGAAGGTAGTAACCCGATGCGAGCATGACTTTTCCATCGCAAAAAACACCCAGAGTACGCTAAGATGTTCATCATAATTGCAAAAAGCCTTTTTCTTAAATTATTTTACAATGTCAATCAAAAATGTTATCAAAAATCAAAAAAACAAATGTATTTTCAAAGTTTTGTGCAAAAAGACATCGTAAACAAGTATACCTTTCACATTACCATAACTGTGACTTATTCCCTAATTTAAATAATAAATCTAATATAAGATTTTCTAACACGCTATATATAAGCGTATTCAGAGAATCAGTATGCTAGGAATGATTTAACTTGGTCCTACCATAACATACAGCTCTTCTAGTAAATAATAATTAAAATCACTTAAGAGCAAATTCTCCAATGCTTTTAGCCTTTCGCCATGATAAGCTTCTTTTATGTGACCATGGCTACTATCCAATCGAGATACTATCTTTGATTATTCCTTTCTTTCAAATTTAATACGTAATTCTTAACAGCCATGGACTTCGACGCGATCTTAGAAGACGTGGGTGAGTTCGGACGTTATCAAAAACTAGTGATCTACTTCGTACTGCTACCAGCTGTCATACCGTGTGGCTTCCATGCGTATGCGCAGCTCTTCATGGCTGGTGAAGTCAAGCATTGGTGTTTAATACCGGAGTTAGAAGGCTACGACGCTGAAATCGTTAAGAATTTGAGGTGAGGATACAGTTATGGCTCCCCAAACTTTAAGTCAGAGATTCCTTTGGAGACATCAGTGATTCCAATATGTATCTTTAAGGTTATTCGTTATGTGTCCTTCACAATCTTGTTTAACGCCAGGATCTGTAAGTATTTGTCTACCAAATTATAACAGCAATAGTTCTGTTAATCGAATAATTACGCAACATGCCTCTATTCTCATATTTAATTACATTTCCTGGTAAGAAGCCTTGCTGTAATTGAAAAATTAGACTTAATGCATGATGTTTATAAAATTAGATATGAACTTGGTAAGTGCGTATTAAATCTGAGCAAAACTCAAGGTTTCATCTTCTTCTTTATCGTTTCGCTCATCGTCGTGGTCATATTAACCACGGCGTCTTTGGTAGTCAACCCAGAGTCAGCTCTTCACACAATCTCTTACCAAATTTCTCTTTTAATAGATTGTCTGGCGCTGTCGGAAATGCTGGACTAACTATACTGTTACCATTAGCCCTATGGTCAATCCAGCACAAAGATTCAGAACATCAAAACACTCCTTATTATAACTATCAATAGATCTACATCTTACTTTCCTAAAAGCGCTTTAATACTAGCAACTATATTTCAGTATACCTCTAGAGGCTCAAAGAAACGGCGCATTGGAGTATTCACAATGCAATATGTACGATTTCAATTACACTGATATTTTAAAACGATATCCAAGCATCGAAGAGGCGATAGGTCAAGAGGAAATTTCTGAAACAGTGCCGTGTAAGAGTGGATGGGTGTACGAAGATGGTGTTTATCAAAGCACCGTTCTAACAGAGGTATGGGAAGTTATTTTACTAGTTCATCAAGGTGGAGTCAGTCAATCAAAATGCCAAATCCTAATATGGCGACACTGAATTTACTCACGTCACATAATTTATGTCGTCACATACTCTGAAAGAAAGAAAGGGTTCTTTTAGAATTCATACATTAAAACAACACATAACACTTAACAATTACATAGATAAATAGAGTCAGAAAAGGAGTAGACAGAGTCAGCATTATAATTTTGCTAAATTGCATTTATAACAGAGCAAATCAATCATTTATTTTCAAATCTGCTTAGTACTGAAAGTCTTAATCATAGAATATGATCTAGAACCTCACGATCGATATTTTTCAGTGGAACCTGGTTTGCAATAAGGACTTCTACCCAACGTTGGGCTTGGTCCTTCTAGCTGTAGGAGGGATTATCGGGAACTACATATTTGGATACCTACAAGACACATTTGGACGGAAACCCTCCTTCTTCATTTACCTCATCATTGAGTGTATTTTTGGGATAGCCACAGCATTCGCCCAGAATTATTATATATGGCTGGTGTACAGATTTGGAGTAGGATTCACTGTTCCTGCGATTATGGCCACTCCTTACGTTCTGGGTTTGTGTTTTGTTCTTATTTTGTTTCATTAGTTAAATATTCTTTAAACAAGGACCAACTATTAAAATAAATATTCCGATATCACTTAGCTGATTTATAGACTAATATAGTAATAAAGATTGAACGTACGTAAAGTAAACTGATCAAATAAACCTTCTTGCTTGTAAATATAAAATGTTGAATATTGTCGCATTAACTAATTATTATGTGTTAACAAATAAGGAATAAAAAAGTGTTATATTATATACTATAGTAAATCATTTTTAAAGATTTATGCAGATTTAAATGTCGAATAAACGAGTCTTAAATTTAGTTTTCCCGTTTCAGCTATCGAGTTAGTCGGTCCCCGATGTCGGACGCTCTGTACGATTCTCTCGAACATTGCGTATTCCATGGGTCTAATTCTTCTTGCCGGTGTGGTATACCTCGTAAGGAACTGGCGTCACCTGGCGTTAGCTACAACTCTACCATTTGTCTGTTTCTTTCTGTACATCTGGCCAATGCCAGAGAGTCCAAGATGGCTGCTTGCCAGAGGACAGTTTGAAAAGGCCGAAGTTATTCTGAAGAAAATGGCTAAGTAAGTTCTTCTGGATTTACTAATAATAAAAAAGCTGTGTGGTGTATATTTATAATAATAAATGCCTGCAAAAGATGACAGGGTATGGACGACTTAAACACGAAAACTTATACATCCATACTATAATATTATAAATGCTTAAGTAACTCTGTCTGTCCTTCCATCACGCTAAACTACTGAACCGATTAGAGCGAAATTTGGTACACAGATGGTGAGATAAAACATAGGCTACTTTTTAACTGAAAACTGGAAAAAAGGGTTATAAGAGGGAAGTGGGGGGGTCAAAGTTTATATGAAAATCCACGTAGTCGCGGGCAACAGCTAGTCGTTTTGTACTATATTATTTAATGTCTTAAGAAGATAAATAAAAGTGAAATATTATACTTACCATGTCCTAAAAGTTCCTATTAAAAATTATTAGTAAGTTAAAATATTATTTAAATTAAAGCAAAACAACGCTTCTATGAAAATAAACATTCACACAAATTACAGAATAAATGGAAAATCATTACCAAAGAACTATATGGTGCATCTCCGTCGAAAGTATGAATCCGACAAATTGAAACAAGACCTTGAAAAGGAAAAGTCTAGAAAATATGGCATCTTAGATCTTTTTAGAACGCCGAATTTGAGGAAGAAAACAATTATTATTACATTTATTTGGTTTACAAATACCAGTGTGTATGTTGGTTTGTCGTACTACGCGCCCGTTTTGGGCGGCGACGAATTTCTGAACTTCTTTTTGGCGGGAATCGTGGAGTTGCCAACTTATCTATTTTTATGGCCGTCTATGGAACGCCTGGGTAGACGATGGACGCTGTGCATGAGCATGGTTGTCGGTGGTATAGCGTGCTTGACGACGTTTTTAGTCCAACATGGTAATTTATTAAAGTTAAAATAAATAAATACATTAAAAAATAACATAATTAAAATACAAAATAGAGAATCTCTATGTTATACATAAGTCTGAGACCTACATAATTAAAATTCTACTGTAACAATCCTTATACTGTGTAATATTCCTATCTTATTATTAAATTTTATTCATATATACCTGTTTAAAAAATAAATGTACAATCGATAAAAAAGTCAAATATACTATGAATAACTGTGGTCATATAAAACATTAATGATCTTAAGTAATTAACAAAATTCAGGGAACACCATTTACCAAAAATAATATTTATATTTGTTATACTAAATGTGCTTATACTTTTGCATTGGACTCTACAGAATATTTCTTTAGATTAATTATTTATGTATCTGACTGTAACCACCATAATAATAAATTTAATTTATCTTACAGAAACAAACGTAACGCTTGCTCTATACTGCATGGGAAAAATGGGTATTTCGTCATCATTTGTAGTTTTACCGTTAATGGCGTCTGAATTGTATCCAACAGTGGTGCGAGGTCTAGGGATGAGTTTTAGCTCCGTTTTGGGAATGCTCGGGCCGATATTTATACCATTAGTTAATTATTTGGTAGGTAAACATACTAGTTAAAGTTTCATACATTTTCTGGCAACATTTTTTTGCTAAATACAAGAAAGACCTTAATTAAGACTTAAATATACGTGCCATAAAATACTACTTAATTTTTTCTACTAATGTAAGCGATAGAACCTCTTTCTTTAATAACAATATTAATTATTTCATAAATATATAAATTGCTGTTCAAATATTTTAATACACACACAGACTACAAGTCATATAAAAAGACAATTATGCAACATTATATCTCAATATATTCCAGGGATCTGATATAATGGTTCTACCGCTAATCATTATGGGAGCTTTACTCGTAGCGGGAGGAATAGCCAGCTTGCTTCTGCCCGAAACTTTGAACCAGCATTTACCACAAACACTGGAAGATGGAGAACGAATGGGTCTTGATACAGACTTCTGCTGCAACCCACCTGTAAAAGAAGCTAGAAACGACGAGCCACTTGACCAAAAACCCTGTAAAAATTGCAGTGCGTTGTGTTCGTGTCAAATGGTTAGCATGCCTTTGACAGAAAATCTTAATAACGAAAAGGATTTAGACGCTGTTGAATTTATTTTGGTTAAGTAATATTGAATTATATTAAATTGTTAGTAATAAAGTAATGTTGTTTTTGTTCCACTAACTTCTAATAGTAAGTATCTACACGCGTAGAATATAATATCTTAAAGCTAATCTTCTTTTTGGGAACTATAATGAAGTATATAATTTCAAGTATAAACTGCGTTGTTGTTGTTACATAATATAATTCCGTGTGAGCATAAGGAACATTCTCCTATTTTTCCAATTACACAGCATAGTACGACTCAGTGGCGCAAAATGCCGAATAGTAATAATTGGAACCTGAATTTTTTTTTGTTGGAGAATGGGCGCACAATGCGAAGCGTTGCTATAGTGGTATTCAATTATTATGCCGCTGAACGTCCTTTAGTGCATAAATTGAAAATCGAAATCGAGGCTTATACAAGAAATCCATAAAGTGAAGAAAATGTTTTCAAAATATTTATTTAAATTCTCTATGAGCCGTCATTTCTTATTTATGTCATGTGTCATCTGATATTGTCAATAACATATGTATAATCGGCAAATTTCCTTAATAATTATGAAATAAAATAAGTTTTATGTTATAAATAATTAAAAGATACATTTAAAATGGCATCCTTTCTACGCACTAATATTCTTACCCGACATTTAATAAGACCATATTTACAGAACAAACGTAATTCCGGATACGTTGTATTGTAAGTAATCATTATAGTTTATAAATAATTATTTTATTAACAATTTCCTTTTTGTACAATAATTTATATCTTTCAATAAGATGTATTATACTTAAAGGTATCTATAATTTATGTAACCTTACTTAAAAGTAAAAGATAACAGCATAAGTTTCTCAGATAAAAACATAACCAATGAATGTGGTTAATGATTGAATTCAACAAGAGAAAAAAATAATTGTGTGAAATGATATGTATTATGGCATATGTAAAATTTAGTAGGCATATACAATCAACATTTCCTTATTGAATTGTAGTAATAAATTACTGATAAATTAATAGTAAAAAGGTAAAATAGAACATTATTTTTCAGAATATTGAATATTGCAAATATTAAATATTGCATTCATTAAAGTCTAGGTCTAGTCTTAAGCCATTACAATATATATTTTTCTTAATTCTCATATTTCCAATTACAGAATTCCAGAAATCGGAGAAGATTCTGACAAAAATGTACTGCTTACAGAGAATGGATTGCCTGAATTTAACGATATTACTATTGAGAAATGTATTGCTGCTATAAGCAAATTAAGTATGGATTATGAAAGTGGTGTTCAGCATGTAGAGGAGTCCTGCAGTGACTGCAAAAACGCATTCGTAGAAATCTTTCAGCCACTAGAAAAACTTGATAATCAACTTGAGTTAACCTGGGGTGTGGCTAAAACCTTATACTTAGGGAATAGCTCACTTATGCCTACAAAATCCTACATCCAAATACATCAGAGAGCTCACAGGGCCAGATCGGCCAAGTTTAATAGCATTCCTATATACAATGCAGCAATCAATGAAAAAGAACGTCTAAAAAAGTTGTCGGATGAAGAACAGAGGCTATTAGATAAATATATACTTGAAGGGAAGCTTAACGGCTTAGATGTTAAAGGCATAAAACGCGAAAAATTGGACAATATTCTCAATTTATTACAGAAAGAAAGGCAGTTGTTCCGTGACAAAGTAAATATGGCTACAAAAATTTTCAGTAGCTTCATTGATGATGAAAATATAGCTAAAGAATTCCCAGAAAGTCTCGCGAAAGTTATGTCCATTAATAACAATGCTAGTAAAGGTGCTTGGAAGATATCTTTGCAACCACATATATATGAGCCATTTATGGAGTATTGTCCAGATCCGAGGCTGCGATGGAACGCATGGCAGGCTCATGTTCAGAGATGTTCTGGATATGGCAATAAAGACTTAGAAACGAGTACTCACGTACAACAAATAAGAGCTTATAGAACAGATCAGGCTAAAATGCTGGGTTATGATACATTTGCAGATATGAGTATGGAAACCAAAATGGCAGGATCAGTTGAAAATGTATACAACTGCCTCGATACGTTACTGGAAAATGCACGACCAATGCAAGACGTAGAACTGGAGTCATTACATAAATTCGCTAATGAGAGAGGATATGAACGAAATTTAGAACATTGGGATATTCCTTATTGGCAAAGAAAGCAGAAGTGGTCGATGTACAACTTTGATGAGAACAAAATCCGCGAATATTTTCCCCTACCTAGAGTAATAACAAGTCTGTTCAACTTATGTAGCACTCTGTTTAAAATACAAATCGTGGAACGGTCTAACGTACACACGTGGCATAAGGACGTGAAGTTCTACGACATTTACGACGATTCAAGTAACACTCCGATAGCTGGATTTTATTTGGACCCCTACGCTCGTCAGGACGAGAAAATTCGCGTTTACGATGACGCGGGCTGGCACGTTTCCATACGAAACAAATGCGCTTTGACCTCAACCAATCCTTTATCAGCATTAATATTCAACTTCCAAGCACCAACTGAGGGGCAACAATCTTTGTTAAACTTCAAAGAGGTCAGCGCATTGTTTCAAAAATTTGGACATGCGTTGCGCCATTTACTGACAAAGGCGAATTATTCTGAAGTAGCGGGATTATCTAACGTGGAATGGGATGCGGCTGAAGTATGCGGACATGTGATGACTCATTGGCTCTACGACCCGCATACAATTAGAGCAATCAGCGGACATTATAGCACAGAAGAACCACTTCCAGACGATATAATCAAAAATTTACAAAACGTAAGAAGCCACATGTCCGGTTATAATTTATGCCGAGAATTGTACAAGTCTCGGTTAGATTTGGAGTTACACTCCAAAAAGACGTTCTGGAGGGATCTTGTGAGGGAGTTATGGCCAAAGTATAACGCACTGCCGTTTGACAAATACGATTCGCACGTGCTCTCTTTCACGAACATATTTTCGGATGAGTGGGGAGCAGCGTATTATTGCCATATATGGTCGAAAATGATCGCAGCAGATATATATAGTGCATTCGAAGAGGCGAGAGAAGGCGAACAGGACGTCCTAGCCGTTGGCAAAAGATACAAAGAAAGCTTTCTTACGGTTGGAGGAAGTTGTCACCCTAGTGAAGTATTCCGAAGGTTCCGCGGCAAGGATCCCTCTCCCCAAGCCCTGCTAAATAACCTTGGCTTATCCAAAAGTCCCCCGAAAATTACCGAAGAATAAGGAAAGCACGTAAACGTTACAATTTATTTATGTTATGCAAAGGTTAGAAATAAAACTTGATTTAGTGTTACATATGTTTTTAATCCGAGTCAGGGTTTTGCTCCCACGCCCTTTCCATGTCGAAGATGTCTTTTTTGATGTTTTCGTCATCAGGTAGAAGTTTGGCTGCGGCTTTCATTTCGTCGATGGCTTTGGACAAGTAGCCTATACGAGCTAGGCCAGCTGCTCTGCGTGCGATACATTTTGCTCGACTGCGTCTATTGCCCTCACATGCTGGTACCATCAATTCTAGAGCTGTCGAACAATCTGTTACCTGCACGTATTTATTTCTGTTAATTTTTTTAAAGGTATTCCAAGAAAGAAGTACAATTAATCATAAGATCAATTAAAAATGATATCTTTGATGTTATTCATTAAATCTATGATGATGATTATATTATAAATATGTAATTTTTCTAACTTATCTGAAAATTCTATTGTTAATTGAATGCTAGCCTATAAATAGCCTAGCCTGTAAATGTGGCTCAACTTCAAACTGAACAGAAAAAAACAGTAACTCCGGCGACTAAGTCATAATTATATTACTTACGCATTTATTAAAATTCCCCAAAGCAAAATGCGTAGCAGCTCTGTTCGAGTAAAGCGTTGGAAGTTTATCGGACAGCGTGATCCCGTGCGTGTACGCACTGATGGCGCCCAAATAGTTGCCGTTGCGGAAAAACTCGTCACCTTTTTCTTTGCACCACTGCGGGTCTTGCTCCTCGGGACGTAAATCCTCAGATACGAAACCTGAAAATAACAATATTCGCAAATGATTATATAAGTTAACGGTTAACTTTTTGCTCCATTTTCATTGAATAAGAATCATCAGATAACTGCCGCTAAAATTAGTGTGCCCAAGAAAGGGCTGTTTGACAAATTTTCGGCCTATGGATACTAAATATGTAATGGTGTACCGTATTTCTTAACATGTATCATGCATTTAAGGTAAATTACCTATAGCTCTACGAGCCTGTGTTATATTTTTTAACCAATCTTCTTCCTCTCGCGCTTTAGATTCCCTGCTAGGCGTGGGAAATGTTCTCGGTGTATGTGAAATTTCTAATTGAGCTGTCTCTCGTAACTTAGGCAAAACACGCTTTAGACTTTCCTCCTTTTTCTTCTGAACATATTCAGACTTTACAGGAGTTTTAACAGGCGGCCTAATCGGACTTTTTAGTTGCTTTGTCGGTTCCCGTTTTGTTTTAATTTCTTCGTCCGGTAGTTCTACAATCTTAACTCCTCTCCGTTCATTTCTTACTTGGTCTACGCTCTTTTGTACGTAAGTTGTTGTTATATTATCTGTTGCACTTGTAACCCTCCAATTTTCTAATTCATTCATAGCTTTATTTCGCTCTTCATCACGGCGTGCTTCCATTAAGTCGTGCTGTACGTTGTCTATTTCCATCGCTTGCTGAACGGTAAATCTATCCAACTGACTTTTCTTTATCCTCCTTTCCTCGGATGCTACCTTCGCTTTTTCTTGACACTCCTGAAGTATTTCTTCCCGTAGTACAGCTTTTTCATTTTTAGTGAGGGTTTTTTCCAAAACATCCCAATCAATTTCATCTTTTTTGGTCAAGTCGAAGATGATGAGATTGTCTAGAACTGTGCATTTGCTTTTAGAGCTATTAATATCATGAAGCAAGAATACTTCGAATAGAAAAGGATTGAAGTTTGCCTTTATATATTTGTCAGTTGTAAAAAGATCTACATTTTCTCTAAAAACAGGATCCAAGGGAATTCTAACGTTTACGGTTTGTAGTGTTTGGGTCCATGTAAAGTCTTTTACTAATATAGGCATAATATAATTAAATATTGTATTTATTTAATTACTAAAATGCGCTTAACACAATTCGCTATCTTTTATTGATCAATCTCATTTGTTACCATGACGATTATTTCGTATGATGTAGTTCAAATAGTTAATTTTATTTTTTCAGAATGTAGACATAACGCGTTGTAGATATAAAATCCAAAAATTATAATTATATAACTATATCATAACTATATGATATAACTATAGCCTTTAAACTTTGATTATTTTATTTCGTACCTACGAAATTATGAAGAGCATAACAAAGTGTTTATATAGGTTTATGAACAAGTTAATTTGCCTCCATGTAACTACGTTCTAAGTGACTACGTTCCATGACGAGACAATGGTATACCGTGAGGTTATTGTCACTCTATACATTATTTAGACCGCCTTTCAACCGCCTGAACAGTGATGTGCAAATGTCACTGTGCTCCGGTCCGAAGGGCACTGTAGCCAGCGAGATTACTGGGCTAATGAGTCTTAATATCGTATGACTCAGAGTGGGGAGCGTCAATGTAGTGCACCCCTGCCCGGAGCAAAGTTCTGGGTTCACTACATTGGTTATGGGCCAGCTCGTCTCACCACTTCATAGAATAAAAAAACTCTGAGTTCAATATAACCTACTTCCTCCCTTTGGAATACCATGCATCAGCATTTCCCCAATCCCCACGGAAAAAGGGTAGATTAAACATCGTTTTTGACAAATTTGTCATATTTAAATGGCAAGTACGTCAAACAGCTGTTTGTTTGAGTTTGACTTTGACATGTTTTATTACTTAGTTATTTGACTTATTACTTTGAATTTATCAATTTCAATTATACTTGAATAAAACAAACCTAGTCAACAAATAACAATTTGATATCAGATAAGGTGGAAGTAATATAAATAAGCATAAGATCAGACTTTGATACTTTTATCTATAAGACAACTATAATTATGTTATTCTGAGTAAAATTATTATTGGAATATAATTTTGTTTAAGTGTTATTAACACTGAGTTACATATAAATACAATAAAAAGCCAAATAAAAGAGAAAAATGAGTTCTAGAGTGCAAACAGGTAATAATTAATTTAATCTTGACTTAACTATATAGAAATTTTTACTTTTTTTCGTTTGTTTGGCAAATCTCAATTCCTCCCATATTTTAATCTTTAGAATTATAATTGCACATTCCAATTATGTGCCAACAGTTATGGCATTAAACATCCTTTACATACTTTACAAGTTTTAAAGCAACAAATTTGCAAAAGTTAAAATAACATACATACAAAGTTATTTGCATGTCTATAAGAATATCTTAACATTGTGTGCCACTCAGTACAAGGCTTTTTTGTTATTTTTTTCAGTATTGGGTGATGTAAGCCCCAGTGACCTGGGAAGAACACTTACTCATGAACATCTTTCTATGGAATTTACACATTTCTACAGAGAGCCGCCTGTACAAATAGCTGACAAGTTTAACTCAGGATTTAGCCTAGAAAATGTTGGGTTTTTAAGACAATATCCATACAGCTCCGAGACCAATTTAGTCTTAAACTGTTTGAAATCTAAAGAAGCTGTCTTAAATGATGTGCTTGCTTATAAAAAGTATGGTGGTGGTATGTTTAAATTTATTGGTATCAATTTATTTAGTTAAAACGGTTAATAATATTAAAATAATATTTATATAGCTACTTTTGTACTTTCCTGCCAAGGTAACATAAAAAGTTTAATTTATCACCAATAAGGTTTTATATATTTAACATTTTTATTTCTAAATTGTGACGCTTTTTTTATTGTTCTTATATATTTATAAAAAATCCTTGCATAAAACTAACTAAATGTAGTATTTTTTCGTATTTCAACTCCTAATTGACGTAACACTAAATATTTCAGGAACCATAGTTGAAAATACCACAGAAGGCATAAAAAGGGATATAGAATATTACAAACAAATATCTAAAAAGTCTAATGTCCATGTAGTGGCTGGTACTGGCTTTTATATCGCTGATGTTCAAAGTAATAGCACAATAGGTGCTAGCGTTGAAGATATGTATAAATATATGCTGAGAGAATTGACCGTGGGCTGCCTTGATTTTCCTTCAGTTCAAGCTGGGTTTATGGGAGAGATAGCTAGCGTTTGGCCTATTAAAGGTTGGTTTCTTTTTGAAGGACTTTTTTTATTATACCTATTAAATATGATTCATATTTTGTTAATTAATAATAAATTGTCTTTTTATCATCTTAAATTATCAATTTTTTCATTGAAATATTACAATCTTATCTATTTCAAATGAGTTTGGATTTTCTTGGAATTAAACTCAAAAATGGCTGTACCAGTTTTATAAAGTAAAGTGCATCAGAAGCAAGCTATCAGTTATGTAAGAACTACTGCATTAAATCAGTTGTTGATGCCAAATTGTTAGATTATTGGAAAGTTTAATATGTAAAAATAATATAAAATTTTCTTTGCCTGTTCAGAATTTGAAAGAAAAGCAATAAAAGCAGCGGGTGAAGTTCAAGCACAGTTGGGATGTGGGGTCAGTTTCCATCCTCACAGAGATCCCGAGGCTCCATTCGAGATCATACGTATATACACTGAAGCTGGAGGGAAAGTCGATAAGGCTGTTATGTCTCATTTGGATCGTGAGTTTTTTTTTGCAAGGTCATAATGGCCAATATTTGACCTATAGAAAAAAATTACAACAACAAAAGAAAATGCCATGATATAAAAAAGGGGTATTAAAATGCGCTTGAAATAATGCTAGACACAATGGATTTGGGGTATAGTTGTAATACTATATAGAAATATGCATAGGCTAGAATGATGTTAAATACTAGCCATTTAATGTTTAAGTTATTTTAAAAGACTGAACCATTTAATTAATGTTCGTATAATTTGGTCTAAAGAATGGTTTAAGCTTGGGGATTGGGGAATGACTTAAAGTTTAAAATTTTATTAAAATTATTCATTCAACATAGATAAAGTCCCTATAAAACACTTGTATATTATGTCACCGGGAAATAACAAGAAAAGCACATTTGTATATTTCTTAGGAAATATATATAAACGTAGGATTCTAAACGAGAGATAAATTGTTTACGACTACATTTACGCAAATTTATAAATTTACCGAACTCACGCGTAAAATATGTTATCTTCCGGCGACAAACCTTTGAGATAAATATAAAGCTCTAATGTGCGCTTTAAATAATTTCAGGAACTCTCCTCAACTTTGATAAATTAGCAGAATTCTCCGAGCTAGGTACATATTGTCAATTCGATTTGTTTGGTGTAGAAGTTTCCTACTACCAGCTCAACATAGCTACTGACATGCCGTCCGATGCTCAAAGACTGGACATGATTAAAGGATTAGTTGACGATGGAAAGGAAACAAAGGTCCTGATGTCACATGATATACATACGAAACATAGACTTGTGAGTAAAATTTACTGAATAAAAGATTTCATGCCTATTAGATAGATAAATTAAAAATAAAACATATGAATAATATATAGAATGACATTTTTCTTATTTATATTTTCTTATTCAAAACCTTAAGGAGATGCATTGATTTCAAAAGACGCATAAAGTCATTTCTATACGTGTTTTCCACTAAAGTGTGACGTATGGCGTATAGGTCGCGTCACGAATGTTTAGCGCTGGATGAGAATAGCTGCGCATCGGTAGAATCGCGCTCGTAATTGACGTATTGTTGCGAGAAAGACAACACGACTGGGGAACCAATCAACGCTCGCGCACTCGACGATCACGCGCCCCGCGCGCCGCGCCGTTACCTCGATATCTTATTTTTGACTTCTGCGCAGGTTTTGTTCAGCGCTAAAGATTCGTTACGCGACCGACGTGATAACTAGCGATACTTTAATGCTCTATATCTATGTAATTACGCGCATATAATATATGTTTCATTATAGTGGCTTCGATTCCTAAGTTTCTGAAATTAAATAAATTGAAAATTAGCTATGTGATAATTCAGAATGAGGCCCAACAATTATTTTTTCATTTAGTATAGTAGGTACATAAAAATATTATTTTATCTATTTTCAGATTGATTTCGGAGGTCACGGCTATTCTCATATAATAAATAACGTCCTACCTAGAATGATTGCTAAAGGATTTTCTCAAGAACAAATTGACAAAATTACTATTGAAAATCCAGCTACATGGTTAGCAATGAAAGGTTAAAAAAGTTCCGAGGAAATCGAAGAATAAATATTGTTAGTGACAGTGTTGCCATACTATTCTTATAGCTAAGTCAAAATGTTGCTATTTTATATAATAATATACTTTTTATAGACCAGTGTGCAATTTTTAATATACCAATGTTATATTTTATGAATACAAAGTGATGTACTGTTATTATTAATACATATATTTTCTGTTTTGTTTTGTTTTATTTAAAACACAACAAAAAAAAATGAATCTTTGAAAAATACTCACCTGTAACATAATCTATCTCAGCGCGTTTGGTGGTCAAAAGTAGAAATAATGTGCGCTCTGTCATCAGATGTATCTGTTAATGGTCAAAGCGTTCCCTACATTTTAATTTCATGAATTAATTGCATTAGTCTGCCAACAAAAATGATTCACAGTAGTTGTATTGTAAACGGGAAGAATACTGGCAGAAATAGATTTGATATTGAGAGAAACACTCACAAATCCGGTCTTCAAAACAATACTCATTTTGATCTGAAAATGATATTTAATTTATTATTAGCGATACAAGAACATTTAAATATATTAATTGTTATATATAGGATAAGGATAATAAGGATTATTAATCTCAGAATCTAAAAAAAATTCCCTTACACACGTAAAATCGACAATAAGTATGATAAAAAAAGCAAATATAACTAATTTTTAGAGTTCCAATAAAAACAGAAACATAACATATTATGTATTACAAGTATGGTTGAATGGAGATTATGTAAAAGTAAATAAAACAGTTATAAATATATTTCATTTATTATATCTATTAACACTCTCAATCATCTAAGTCTAGGTTTTCCAATTCCTCATCCAGGTCTTCAGCGAGGAACAGGTTCTCATTGATTGGCACTGCACCATCTGGGGCTTCTTCATCAGGCTTCTAAAAAAATAATTTG
>DWAJ01002179.1:0-18609 GCA_018238005.1 Eurema mandarina
CCCAAAACTTACAATGCCTTAAAACATCCAAGTGGCAAGGATTACGAGAGGACAGAGATAAGAAAAGTCTAAAGTTTGAGCCATTGTCTTAGAAACAATCTTCGCTAGTCGTAAAATTTTAACGTCTGTTTTTGAGAATAATAAAGGAGACACTACTTTTATCAGTCCCATGAAAATATTTGACGATAAAACCTTCTGTTTTAAGTTACTCTATTTTCGTAATTTTCTTTAAAAAGTGTTTTTTTTAAGATTACAATCACACAACAAGTTGTTACAAGTTTGTTAAAAGACTTTTATCTAACAAATTGACGTTTGTAAAATTTACAATTAGGTAATAAAACAAAAATAAACCGAGTTTAATTTGTATTTTCATCTATTTCCTTAAAATAATAATTATCAATAAATACATACATATTATAATATCACGTTTGGTAATATTATTTGAAGTAGCATTCAATATACCTACTTGTTTATAACCCAATAAAAACTTTTACCGTATACTACATAGACTTCTCTCTCTACTCTTGGAAAATATGAAGGCTTTTTATAAGCAAAGTTTGTATGTATGAAAAATTTAAATAAGCGCCGAGATGAACGGTTTGAGATAAGAACCTTCAATTTTGTGGAAATTCCTCGGGCAAGAGCTACTAGCCTTTTTTATTAAAATACGTCTAATGAGAAAAAAGATCTAAAGTTAAGAATACTATCTTGGTCTTGAGAAAGAATTCAGTGTTAATACTGTTCTTTTTATCTACCTATCGAGCGAACGCGCTCCGGCATCGCTCGCATATATTATGTATGTATTATACTTAATATAAATGTTCCTCTTGAATCACCATATCTAATTACCAAAACGCATGAGAATCAGTTGCGAAGTTTCAAAGAATTAAGCATACATAGGGACAGACAGAAGAAAGTGACTTTGTTTTATAGGTACTATGTAATGTAATAATAATTGTATAATTTTTAATGGGCTTAAACGTTTGTTCGTCTTAAAATATGTTACGGTCTTAGATACAATTTTTAAGCACACATAAAACATGCACATTGTAACTGAAAACCCATCCTACTCGAAGTCCGTTAAATATAAGCTTAGGAAACACATAAGCTATTTTAAGCATATTATAGGCTATAACACAGGGACACCGTGTAGACCAAGAAGGGCTCATGCTGAAATTAATGATAGCATAAAGTAGTACGATCTTTTAAAGTTTTAAAAGCAAACTATTTCATAAAAACAAGCCATAAACAACATATTTCAAAGACCATAAATGAGTCTTAAACATTTTCTATATATATTTACAATTATAGACACTATTTATGTTTAATATTTTATTAAAAATCTCATAGTATATATTTCATTGCGCGATTTTCATAGAATCTCTGCCAAAGTTAGGCTTCAGAATTCAGTCTCCCTCCGACCGTGCGAAACGGCGCACCGCTGTAAATATTCGTGTCGATATTAAAGTTTCAAATAGTTTTAAACTTGCAAGTGTGCTTCGCTATTAAAATAGGTAAGTGCTCTTGAAATATTTACGAGTTTCATTCCTTGTAATTAATTTAAAACACGTTATTTTATGTAGCAAAACTGTTTGACATGTAATCTTTATTACAGTATAGGATTTTAGACTAGTAACGAATAGTTTAATTAATTTATAAATACTATATTATATAGCTATGTAGCTCTATTCAAACTTCTTTTTAATGTATTAACTGTGGTCGAAAGACGCGTGCCGTAGACTTAATAGGATACATGAAGCGCAACCTAAGTATTATATTTTTACTAGCCTCAACGCTTTATGCAAACAAAATTAGATTGAAATATATCTCCTGGGTCGGTTTAGTTTCCTTTTTTTCAAGCATTTTGGTATTTTATTTACATTAAAACAGTATTTTCTTAGTCTTTCGTGCGAACTATGAGCCGCTTTAGTCTTTAAAACTGAGTTTTTTTGTTCTCTTTATGTTGTATGTCATACCTTCATAGTGAGATTAAATGGAAAGCCTAGTATGTCGTTTGCCGGGCTGTAGACCAACGGTTTACTGGTTAAGACGAAAATAATATCAGACAGATAGGCTTACTTCTACACTGCTAATATTAAATCATAGGGATGTTTTCCCACTCTTAGAACTGGGAGATTCATAAACCAAACGTATTAAGGAACGTGTCATTAACGGAACCTATTACATATTAACTTTTCTCATTGAAGCCAGGGTCATTAACCCTGAAGGGACTTCATCAAGCCGGAGCAGTTACTTTTTCCTAATTTACGACTTGAAGTTTTCTACCTTAGTGCGGCAAAAAGTTTGTGATTGATAGTAAAATCAGCGAATAGGAAAATTTATATAGACGTAACGTCATATTGCATGAATGAATACGATTGTTCTATAAATTAAATTTTAACAATAATAAACCGACATCAAACTAAAACTTAGAAAATAAATTAACTTTGCACGCAGTAACTTATTCATATTTTCATTTGGTATCCTATAGAAATTATTAAATAATTATTTTATATAATGTGTAGATTACACAATACACATTGAATCAACAATATTTATAGTACAATTTAACATTTCTACCTTATTTTATTTCAAGGAAACTTGAAGTGAGCACGATGTTTGTAAACTTGGGTTCACTACAATTAATTGCGACTGTTGTAACACCGAATTGTTGGTGCTGTTACGTTGCAGCTAAATAATTTAGTGAATAACATTTTCAGAGATTAAAAAACAATCATTATGTAGGTAGCAGCTAATAACTGAGACCAAGATTTTGTACCCATGTATCTTTTAATATTTTATGCGCCATTTAAATAAAATACGACACTACTAAATAAAATGTTATTTTTGTAAACATTTAAATGAGAACGTTGCTTCAAATAATTACTAGATGCTTAAATACGAGTACAAATAACAGGAATTTTGGTCAACAGGTCGGTCATTTTCGAGTCGCAAAAAATGCAATTGCGTAGCGAAAGTCGTCGAACAAAGCTTCACGTTTCATGCCGATGCGGTAAAATACAATAAGTACGGTAACTAATAATGGAATTTTAAACATTTGTAAGTTTTCCACGCAAAGTAATCCAAACATTAATAGACCTACCCCACGAAATATTATCGATTCGACATTTGAGCCGAGTTCTCGAGTTACGTACAGACCAACACGCCCTCGTAAATATCTCATTGATTTACTGCGATTTCTATTCAACCCATTATTTTGAAGGACATTTTATAACCTTCTTACAAGAATTTATTAGCTATTTTCTATATTCCATTTTACTTACAATTATTTCAGTTTAACTGTGGCGTTGTCATCATAAGTTTATTAATTATATATTAATAAATGTATTTAGCTGGGGCGCTATGAACACGAAAACTACTTTAAAATACTGAGGTTGGAATTCTGATAAAAATACAATTTTATATTTAAAAGAAGTTTAGTCTTGAAAGAACATTCGAAGAAATTGTAATACGGTCATACGATTTACACCGCACTTGACCATTTTTTTTAAATAACAGGCATCTAGAAAGCTTTACAGGCTTTGGAAAAGTATCTTTGTTTTTAAAGAAATTGGCTTCATGCCAACACGTACCTCACAATACAAGAGCGCTTGTCACTTTTATTTTTGACCTTTCAGTTTCTTTTGGGGCTGCACCCTAGTCGTAACACCAGTCAGTCACCTTTATTTAGTACCCCGCGGTTTTTCATGTTCTTATGGAAAATACTTTTAACTTCTTATCCGGGTATTGTAGCAAAGCTGAGCTAAAAAAATAGATTACGGTAGACAAAGACTTTCCAAATTTTTCCACTCACTTCTGTCTTTCGTTGTCTCGTCCATGACATTCCTACCGTTAGTTGCACGCTATTATACTGAAACTATTAAATAAGTGCATTTATTTATATAAACCCACTAATCGGTATTTCATAACCAATTGGAATTGGCAGGATATAAATCCATACTAATATTATTAATGCGAAAGTAACTCTGTCTGTCTGTCTGTTTGTCTTTCCAGCACGCTAAAACTACTGAACCGATAAGTACAAAATTTAGAACAAATATTGTCTAGAGCCTGGGGAAGGACATAGGCTACTTTTTAACTGGAAAAAAGGGTTTTAAGGGGGAAGGGGGGTTGAAACTTTTTATAATTTTACGCTTTCACGGCCAAACCGCTGAACCGATTGTAATGAAATTTGGTACACAGATGGCCTAGAGCCTGAGATAAAACATAGGCTACTTTTTAACTAGAAAAAGGGTTATAAGGGGGGAAGAGGGGGCAAAGTTAATATGAAAGTCCACGCGAACGGAGTCGCGGGCAGCAGCTAGTATAAGTATATAGTTAACTAGATGACGGATCTTGCAGTGGTAGTACGTAGCGTTTGCGGAAGAGTCTGTGACGGTGCCCCTACCTTCGTGGTACTCTCCCCGAGGTCCATGTGTGTCTCATGAAGATTTCGTCCCTAAAAACCTTTTTTCGTGAAACCATCGTATGGGTAGGTATAGGATTTAGCGCGCCTCCAGCGCTAAACATATATATTTTTTACATTTAGTATTAGTTATCACTCGCTTTGTTAGATGTTAGAAACTAGTATGAATACATAACATAAACATTTCAATGAAGTATTGAAGTGCGATTGTTCTATTTATTTATAGCTCGGCACTATTTATCATCAAAAACCATATCGAGTTAATCGGAATTTTAAACTCCTTTATAAATACAATCAATAATCTTTGATTACGTATGTTTAATCAGACTAATGAAGAGTACTCGATAAAATCGTTAAATATATGCGATTATTGGGTATCGAGTGATCATCGAGTGCATCGCAATAATCGAATAGCTCAATGGTACTCGCTTTATTTACGCTGTAAGTACTGATATCAATTTATTTGATTGTGCTTGCAGTCTGAATTTCATATTTTATATGCAATAATCTTTGAATGAAACTGGTAAACGTTTCGGCTGAATTAGTAAAACAATTTCTGATGGATTTGTATGTGTAGGTACCTACTCTGCAAACATGACGTTACTCAAATGAACTAATTAATTATACTTTGAATTTGTATACTTATAATTCGAAAAGCAGCAAGCAACTCTTATAACCAAATGAAACGAAACGAACACAATAACATAGCAATGACAATATACTTTTTAGTCGCAACGTATAATACGCACAATTGAAAAGAAAAAAATATTTTTAAATGTTTTAGTTTAATTCTAGGAATCCAGTAATAACGGCGTAGTTTGCATTATAAGCGCATCACTGTCTCCCTCGACCCATATAGCAAATGTATGTTGAATTCCTATCATGGCCTGACATAGAAATGTAAAAATAATAGCAAAATGGGATAAGAAGTAGACACCGAGTTGAAACTTAAACGCACCCTAATGGAGTCGCGCTTTCTGCGATATAACCCAAGTTACAAGCGGTTTAAAAAAATCTTATTACCTATATGCAATTTATAATATTTTTAGTTTTAGGATCTTTTAATGTGATATAACATTTGTTAAAGCACTATTATATGGTATGAAAATATCCCTTTCCTTGTAGTTTTAAAATAGATAAGTCGAGAAACTTTAAGAGTTAAAATAAATATGACGCAGTTGTTTATCCAACACTTATAATATGACAAATAGAGATTGATTCGTTTTATAATTTGCTAGCATCGCAAGCTCATACTACCCTTTTCACTCTGACTGTATTCCTTTATTTTTAACAATACTAATTAAGTAATTATAAGATTTTTGATTGTCCATATGCAGAGGTTAGTGTTTAGCAACAAAGAAACCTACAATCAAAAATAATCTAGAAGACTGACACAAGCATAAAGACTTATAAATGATTCAAGCACAGTCGTGTTACCAATACCTACAATAATAGAATCCAAAAATGTCCTTAATATTTAAGCAATAGTTCCATTATTTATTGTTACACCGCTGTGGATTGTAACTCGATCTAAAATTTATAGAGCTCTCGAAAAAATGGTTTTCGATGTACAAAGCTGAGAAGTGCAGCATTCTGCGTTCACTATTCGAGAGTGCTTCACTTCACTTTGTAGGCAGCCTTAATGTGTTACGTAGGCATTATAACTTTGGCAAAATTACTACGTGACACCTGGCCGTATAGTCGGGACTGTTGCTGACATTTTTTCATTCAGTTAAAAGTTTGATATATTGAAATTAGTAAAAGCATTCCCAAAATGGTGTAGGTATTAATGTTTCTGATTTTAATTGAGTAGGTACTTACACTTTTGTGAGTGTATCTTGTAGTAAATAATTTAAAAATTCTCAGTATCTCGAATTTTGAGATTTGAAATATAAAATGTTATGTGAGAAACTCAATTGTTTTAACTAAATAGGCCTTCGTCACTCTTTACTCTCCCTAACTAAGCCTTAATATGTAACATAGGTATTATAACTATAACAAAATGCCTCGTGACACCTGCCTCATTCGTGGAACTCGGAGAAACTTTCCACCAATTTCGGGCAAGTTCTGAGTAACTGAGCCCGTTTAAAAATTTTCGTGGCAATTTGGAATATTAAATGATTTGTGAGGGATGGTGTAACTTTTTAATATTAGAACATTTTTCCGCAAGTGAGAAGGCTGAAGTTGATTAAAAAGCTTTTTGTAGGATCAAAAAATAAAAGGCGCGCGTAAGGTACCTATTATCTTAATACTTAGAATTCTTCTTACTCTTCTGTCTCTTAGGCTTGTGGTAAAATAAATAAATAACAGACAAAAATTATATACATAAAAACAAATGCTACATTTTATCCTAGAACCTTTAATAAAGAATATTCAATTATTATTCTCTCTTCAGAGAAAATATAACGTACACGTTTAAGCCTAACTAAACTAAAAGCTACCTTAATAATAAATTATACTAAATGGCTTAGAAGTTTAACGTGGTCATTGCACTAATAGATGTCATCTGACTTTGAATCTCAATGCCTGAATGTTGACTGGCGACAGCTCGTTAAAATGAAATGTAGCGAATTCAGTTTTAATTAAAGAGATATTACATAGACTTCCCGGTCTCTTACAGAAGTCTTATTAGTGCTAAAATATGCGGTGAGTTGTGCAATGTGCAAGTTTTAACATTTGTACTGTGTTGGATTTGGTTTAATATAAATAAGCAGTTAGATAAATAATATTTTTTTAAATATCGTGCGATTAAATTTTACCGCAGTTGTGACAAATGTTAGTCCCAGATATATTAAGTACGGTGTTGACATAATATTTCAAACGGATACACGGACAAGGAAAGATCATTGTTAGAAAATATAGTTACCATTATACAAAAGAAAGTCATCATCTGTAGCAGCAAAAAGCAACAATAATTCGTCAACAGTCGGTGGTGTGAAAGTCAAGAGCCCCTTCGTTAGCGTGTTTTCGTAATATTTCGCCAGCTCTTTGTTTTCCGTCGCTCCAAAAACCTGAATCTGGTACGCGATGTCACGCTTTTGAAAAGGCATATTTTTATGACTTAATGGAAGACGAGTCTGCAACAATACCTAGAAATACATATATTCCTTAATATACCTATGTATTTTTAAATTTATTTGACAAAAATGTAATTGATCATTAACAGTTATATTATTTAAATATAATATCATTCAGCATTAAGGTTACTTTTTAAAATAATGGACACTAATTACTAAGGATACGCGCGCACGAATCTCGAAAAACTTATTTCCTTTGGTAAAATTGGTACTAGACACACACATAATATATTATTATATAATTCATATGTCGAACCAAATATGATTTATTAGCACGTGTAACCTAGGCAAAATGGCACTATAATAACATCTAACTCCCAACAGGTAAATCACAAAAATATTCATACTAAGATAGTAGTTTTAATACTATACTAAAATTAAATAATGTTCACAAGTTCTTAACCACTTGTCATATAAATGTGAATTGTAGATTAGTTATAGCTACGCCACGCTGTGACGCAGTCAAGACATTTTTATTAAATATTCCCACCGTTATGAAATTCCACTAGTTGTCTTCATTCTATTTATTATGGGTTTTACCATAGCTTTTATGAAAACGGAATTAGGTATTTAAATAATTAATGTAGTTACCCATTGAAGCTATTTAATGATTATATTATGAAGTTTAATTCAATTTTTGATGAAATGGCAGCTAATAAATATGAAGATATTAATTAGCTGTCACCTGTCAGTTAAATGTCACAAGTGATAATTGACAACTGTCAGATTTCAACGTAGTCCTATAAAAATAGGCCATGTGTTAGTCTTCCAGGTTTTGGTTTTCTTGTTAGATGGCTTGATCACAGTCTATAAAAATATGTACTTTGACTGAAAAAAAATTATTACAGATAACTTTTAAAAGCGGAGGCCTTTAAGTACTTTTCAAAATTGTCAATAATAAAAGTTGGCATTGTTAAAATTGTTAGTATAACCGCTTAGCGAGGATTTGAAACTGCAAACTGCGAAGTCTCAAGTGAGTTTTACAACAATATGCGGGAATCGTCCTTCGCCAGTGTGTTTAAGGGCTTACGTAATAATGGTTTAGTCGTTTGCTCTGGTAAAGTTATGTACGAAGTAAAAGTACTCCGGCTACGAAGTCGGACTTCAAAATATAGCAACCAAAAATATAACACATTGATAGCGAAGCGCTTTTTTTGTAATGTAATACCGGCTTTAATATGGTACCTAACAAAGCTTCCTTTTTTTGAAAAATAATGTGTATGGTTTTAAAATAATTGAAATATAGGTATTTTATTGCGTAATCGATAATAATTTTTTATATTTAATAATATAATGCGTAATATAATCTTTTTGTATGTTGGCAACTTGGGTGAAAAATAGTGGAAATGTTATCTAAGCGTGGGTATTCGAATATGACGGTAATTCGAATGGAACGCGCGGAGTGAGCGATCACAAGACTAATTATTGTGTAAGAATAAATGCTTGTTTTCCATAGTATTATTATTAGTCATAGTATTGTGTTTTATTGAGGAATTGTGGTTATTCCACCATTTAATTTAGGAAAGCAGTATTGAAACTTGACTACAAAAGTATATTTACATAAGCTTATCACTAAAAGATTATTTAAGTGTTTTAACAGAAAATCAAAACTATTGGTATTTTATTATTTATTCTATATACCTATTTATTGTTAAGATGGTTTATGTTGAATGTGTTACCGTACTAATAGTATTTGAAAACAATATATCTTAACAGTATTAGCAGTGATTAAATAAATGTTTTCTGTTTTCAGGAAAGTTCGCGAGCGGTACCAGTTCTTGTGGTGGTTGCACTTTCTGGGGTCAAAGTATGCGACCCCGAAGATCAGGTCAGTAAATAAACAATTTCTATTAAATAATATATAACTACCTATTGTTCAAATTATAACGTTTTACAAAATCGAAGAGAAATTTAAAGATTTTCCATGCTTTAAAATTAAAAAGGCAGCGTCTTCATTACCAATTGTGTTAAATAAACAGTGTAAATTAATACGTAACTACTACGTCGCCTGTACTATTAGGTACGTACAGGCGACATCCAAAGTGGCTCACATATTCACTGTTACTTAACATCTTGACACAAACATTTCATTGAATAATTTTTGTTAATAATTATATTAGAACTATGATGACTTTCTTGTCACATCAGTTGTTTATGGAAACCATTAGTGGTAATATGAAAATTTAAATATAGTTATTAACCGTTGTACTCGCACTTCGTAGACCTAATATTATATCAGTGAATAGATGACGCTATACGCCTTATTTTAAGCAGAGAAATGCTCATGCATACCTAAAGTTCTCGGGGTTGGGCTGTAGGTTATGTCGGACTCTTACCGACGGCATATGACGGAGTCACGGGTACCCTTGCGGACTGTTCCGCCGATAAACAAACTGACGTCATAGTCCTCATGTAATCATATGATTCGCAGAGTGTGCGCATGTCGCACGCGCTACGGCGTATCTCGTACGCGACTTGTGAAGCGGCTCGCGCCCTGTTCGCCTTCGTAGCACGCGAGCCGCGCTCCGAGCCCACGCAGTACTGCCACGCGTTCGAGACTGATTCGCCTGACCAGGTCAGTCATACTTTTTGCTAAGCATTATACCTACTATATCTCTTAAGCGACTGAACAACTATACATCTTCACGCACTATACTGGCTCGACTCACTAAACGGGCTCACTTACTACACAGGCTTTCGCACTATACAGGCTCACTCATTATACTGGCTCACGTAGTGTTCAACCTCACACACTATACAGGCTCACACACTTTTTCCTTACTCGCCCGCGAGCCCGGTTTTAAGCCGATGCTTTACTGCCATGCGTTTGATACTGATATGCCTAAACGAGCTACTTATACAAGAAGAGTGAGCATGTAGTATAGTCGATCAGCTCTACCTTAATTTTTGTCACGAACCACAGTACGTTCCGGTGAAGTAGTGCAATGCGTTTGAAACCCATTTTCCTGATCAGTCTGGTTTTACATGACTTATTGAACAGTATGCATATAAATCTACTATAGGCATATGTAGCTAATAGCTCCCTCTATTTAGCTATGAGCGTGCTCAGTCTATTGGCATTCTATGTGGGCCCACCACGCGTTGGTACTGATTTATCTCAGTCTATTGAAGATTCGCGTGTGACGAACAGTGTGCTGTGAAATAAATAAAACAATTCAATTTATATAAAACGTTGATTATAATTACAAGGCACAATTTATGACATGTCTAAATACCTATTATTTACCATACTTCGGCTTCATTCCTTGCTCAGGACTGCCTTTTCTGATGTGAACAGGCAATGATGTTGTCGATCTTTATTAATTAAAAATATATCTAATGTAGTGTTTACATACTCTTTGATTGATAAATAATCTATTATCAAAATAGTATTTTACTACAGTCCATCTGTCAAACATTAATTTGATAGTGGCCTCAAGTGTATTGACAGTTGAACATTTAAATCATTATGACTATTGTCGGAATACTGAAACGCTATTTAAATATAAGTACGACTCAAATCGGTCCAATTTGACAGTTCGCCACACAACTGTCAAGATAACTTAACTTGAGACGTGCTTAAATTTGATTATTGTTTGAGTATTTGGCCGTATATCTATATCTATTACCTTATAGCCTTAAATAATTAAATAATATTATTTGATATTTAAATTGGGTTAAGTATTTTATTTAAGATACTATAATCTTAAAATAGGTACTTAACCCATTGTATAATTATAGTCTACCTAAAAAAATCTATTTCAGAAGACCGTATGTAGTATTTAGATCATTTCATTACATAATTTGTATTTAATCATCCATCAACATCAGATATATTCCGAATCTTAACTATAATAAAGATAAACATATAATTTTGTAATGGAATTGGTTTGGTCAATAATAGTAAGTACTATGATCACGATTACAGAGTGAAATATTACCGTAGTGTACACACGTGCGTTATAACGTTGTATTAAAATGATAACAATGAATTATAATATAATCCTTTTGACTATTCTTGGTATGCAATACATCTGTGGTATATATTCAAAATTATTTAAAAATAATCGACTAAACTATTTTGGGAAATTGTACTGCATTTTCGTGTTGATGCTTGTAGTGTATAGTACTCATTTATTAACATATAAACTAAAGAAACCAACTCAATATTATGGGATATACGCACTTTGTGCAGAGTATTTGTTCTGCGGAATTGTTGCTATCATAACTGGAAATCAAGAACTTTTCAATATACTTCATGAGACGATTTCGCTTGAAAAGGAAATATCTGATTTGACTAACACGAAATCCTATTTGATACTTATTGGGTCGTCAATAGGAACAATATGTCCAAAACTGATGTATGTGGCATTTCTCTTAGTTTTCAAGAACTATGGTAGGGGTTCCGATGACTATATGGCTCAGTTAGTATATTCTATGTCGCTGCTCTTTAAATTTGGCCAAATATCAAACAGTTTAACAAGATTTTTTCCATTTCAACTATCCTATTGTACTATGATAAAAATACGACAATCATTTGAAAAATCCATTCGGGGAGTAAAGAATAATTTCGACGATAATATTAAAGAAATCGCCATAGATAAACACATTCAATTGTACAAGAAATGTTTGGAAAATTTAGAAAATACTGGGATAACTTATAAGCTTATGGTATGAAAATTATAAATTTATTTAAGTTTAGTAATTAATTAGATCATAAAGATAAAAAAATTGTGGCAGAAGAATAACTACTTTATAAGGCATATTAATGTTTCTAGCAATTTATATAATAGTTTCTTAGTTAAGAAACTATATCCATACATACATACACATAAATTGAACTGAACGAAAAGACAACATGGAACCAATATATATTAAAATGATTTTTTTGCAGGTTTTTTATGATTTGTTAGTAACTTTGTTTAATATTTTATTCATTACCATCTGGTTTAGCTACGATAAAAAGGTAATACTTTTTTATTTTTTTTTATCCTAGATTATTGTCTAATGAAATAAATTATTATGAATAGTTTCTCCTCTCAGGCACAACTTCACGCATTTGTGGAAACGGCTTGTTATTTTATAAATTTCATGTTGCCCTCCGTGTTGATGGAGCTAACTAAAAGCGAAGTGAGCAAAATTAAAAATATTGTGCTTGAAATTAATACTTCGAGTGTACATAGTAAGTTGTATACATTTGATGACGGGGACATGTTGTAGACGGGGGCTGATCGGGGTTGAAACCGCGCGAAAAGGCATGACAAAAGCTTGTAAATTTGATTAGATCCTGGAATAACATATAGAATTTTTATTCCTACTATAATTTCAGTAGGAATACTTCTTACAAATACAGTGAGTCTGTGTGGATGTGTGTTACTCATTTATGCAAAAACTCGTAACAATATTTATTTGGCTGAAATTGGCAACGCAGATAGGTCAGGTCAGGTTTATGATACATTTTGTCTAATGTTCACAGATGAAAGACTTCAAAAGAAAGTCTTAGACGTTACCACGTTCCTAGAACTGCGTCCGTTTGAATTTAACGTGTTCAGTTTGTATTCAATTAATCTTCGATTGCCGCTGGTTTTCATGAAGATAGCCGTCACATATGTTTTAGTGATTGTTCAGTTTACTCACCTTTACAAGTAAATGATTATAATATTAGAAGATTCTGACACAAATTTTCTGCGTTATGCTTAGATCTATAGCTTTATTAATCAAGTTTGACAAAGTGTGCAGTTTTAAAGCTTGTTTGTATCTTTACGAATTTAATCAATGCTTGTAATTTTAATGAGAAATAAATCTTAGATCTTAGATCGCACTATTGTTTTACTTTTTGACCCTCATTGACCCTAATTATGGGTATAACAACAACTTTACAAGGAACAATGTTTTTTTTCGTCTCTCAATTAAAATGATGTTACATTTTAGAAATGTTAAAAGTAAAGGATTTCATAGTATCAGGGTTTAAGTGTTTCATAATATAATTATTTTTAAATAGGTAGTTATACTTCTAGGTACTAGATATGGCATTTAAAATATACATTTGAGTTCTATTAATAGTTTCCAGTACACGTGTATTATTTTATTCCTACATTGTAGTAAGCCTTTTATTTTTATCGTTCAGTATAATTATTAAGATTTAGATCGGCGGACCCAATTATATTATGTATATGGAGCTGTATCTACAATTTTAATTATATAATTATATTTGTTACTATGGATACACGTTTCCACACAATTCAATACTTATATAAAATATATAACTTTACAAACTTAACTTTTAAATACATTCAAGTTAAGTATTGTAAATGTTTTAATAGTTTGTCAGGATGTATGGAAGTGTATATGTATGAATGTTGGTTTCTGTTTCACACAAAAACTACTTAGGTAATCGAATTGCCTGAAAATTTGCCACAGTAATGCTACTGCAGTAAAATTGCGGTGTATTGCGATTAAATTACGGTCCTACATTCTATCCGATTTAAAAACTTTAAAACATTTTTATTGAAAGCATATTGCGATACTTAGTTAAAATAATTTCCTGTTTGTTTTTACAAAATACGTAACCAAGAAAAAAATGCACTAGAGTAAAAAACCCACATATAAAACAGTAATTTAAAGTTTAATTAGATATTTAATGCTAATAAAAATACTGATGGTGTGATACTCACCGACCATCGTATGGCAAAGCTCTGAGCAGTTGCGAAAATGCCGGAATTCACCACAAGTGCAGCGCGAAGTAGGACAAAATAGACGTGGAACAAGTGATAGGAAATTCGAGACTGTTCAATATTAAAATTGTTAAACTTTTACATGATGGCAATTGAGCAGGAGGTTCGCGCTATGATAAGCGACTACATCGGATCGTAGATAATCGCAACGGTAAATGCTTCGCAAGTGCTTTGCCGACCCTAAATAATTACATAGTATAAAACAAAGTCGCTTTTTTCTATGTTCTTCTGTCTGTCCCTGTGTATGCTTCAATATTTAAAGCTATGCAACCGATTTTGATGCGGTATTTTATAAGATTGTCTAGAGGGATTCAGTAGGAATGTTTATATGTATAATACATGCATAACATATTGACGCCGATTTTCTGTTAGTGTTGTACTACCCTGGCGCGAACTGGCCTAATTCGGCTTTATAGCATGGCACTCCCACCTAAAAATTTATAAAATGTACACACAGTTGAGTGATTAGTTTTCTAATGAAGTATTACTTGGACTTTCTTTCTGTTTGATAAAAACAGCCAAACGGACAAATGTAAACTTGAATGAACTTGATAATAAGAAAATAAGATGCGACGAAAGCCAGGCCAAAACAGATTTTAAGGAATTTATTGTAAATGCGTAACTATGTTAAATATGTCTACGAGTAGGTATACAATATATATATATATATATATACAAACTGTGCTTTCCCTCTTCGAATAACTTAATAACCTAATGCTTACACCATTGTAGGGGATATTCGCTCGATCTACTGATTTGGTAATAAAAATCCTTTACCAAAAGCATGCATATTTGTCGGTGTCATAGGGTATAATTTATATATAATGAAGCCGATAAGATATAAGGAGATTGGGATTCACGCGAGTAAAATGTGGAACCATCTACTACTTAGATTCGTCAACATATTGTATTTAAAAAAAAAAAACTTAAAATTCAAAATTACATATCTCAGAGTAATCATAAAGGTACATACATAATATGTACGGTAGTAGTATAATTTTATGACGATCGAATATATTAAGATTCAGATAAGGGACACAGGCCAGACGTATTAATTATATCTATCAAGGACAAAGTACATTTATTATTTAATGAAATTGGTTTCACTTCATTAACTGTACATAACTTGTTACTGACCAGATCGAACATTACTGTATAGACAATAAGTCGTCAAGCTAATTCTAACTATTTTTATTATGTCTAACTGTTCTAAAGCTATTCCGTATACTCTAATTATTTTACAATATGTGTGCGGTATTCCTTCCTTTGTTGTTAAAAATCGTTTTTGGAACTGTATAGCAAGAACATATGCTATATTACTAACGGTGGCTTCTACATATGGGATGGTATTGTTCGCATATTACCAGTCTATTAAATATTTTTCATGCGCAGCTCTCATTGGACAGCTTGACTTTACACTTTGTGCTTTTTTCTCACTTGTGAGTGGTAATGAAGAAATCTTCAATATTCTCCAATTGATGTCATCGATTGAGACAGAAATAAATGTAGTGATGAGAAAAAAGGTCTACTTTATAATGATCGCTGTCTCCTTACTAACAATTGTCTTAAAAACTATCTATTTAAACCAATGCTACGGTTTTTTACTGACATTTTTACCTGACAATTATGTCATTCCAGTATACATATGTTTGATTCTCGTCAGGGAAGGTCATTTGTTTCATAGTTTGTGTAGATCAGTGCCCTTTCAACTGACCTATAGTGAGATGATAAATATACGCATTTCATTCGAAAAAACTATGCGTAAAAATATGAGGAATGAAGAGAATATCAAAATAGCTGAGCTAAATAGACATTTGCGGTTGTATCTAAGACTTTTAGAAGGTTTAAATGGTTGCGGACGTATTTTCAAGGTCATGGTAAATAGTAATTTTATATTCATATTATACGTATCTTTTTTAGTTATATACATATCTTTTCTTTTAACATTCTTAATATTTAAGTAAATTGTTAATACTTATTTATTTAAAAAAAAATATGTATAACATATTTTGTCTAAAAACAGATAAGGTGGTGTGGATATTTTACCGAATCATCGCTTATGTTAATTTATAATTTACAAAATTACAGTAGGTTAATCTACTACTTAATATATAAAGAAGTAAAGTTTGTGTGTTTCTTAAATTGTAAGGGGTGTTCTCGGGATCTACTGAACCGATTTTTCTTCTTTCACCAATAGAAAGCCACATTATTGCTGAGTGTCATACTCTATATAAAAAAAGGATTGTTAACATTATGCCCAACGAAGCGGGCACGGGTCCGCTAGTATTATATAATATTATTTCTTTACAGATGTTTCGAGATTTCTTGGTCTCTTTGTTTTATATCCTGTTTTTAATTATTGGGACATCATCATACTTTGTCAAAGTACGAATAGTCGTCATTATTACATTAAGTATTGTGTTATTTTTATGCATATAAATCGTGACTAGACAATGACCATTAACCATTATCGCTCCATGTTTAATTCTGAATAAATATTTCAGATAAACATTTACCTAATTTTTGATACAGTATGCTATTGCATAACATTTTTTTTACCATGTGTCTTGATGGGGTTAACCAAAAATGAGGTGGATAAAATAAGAAATATTCTCATTGAATCCTACAGATACGACCAAGGTAACTCAATTTCAATACAAAGGAAGAGAGATATAAGAAAATTTACTACTTAAATATTTGTATTATTAAACATATCAGAATTTTTTTTTAATTAGTCTACAAGTAAAAAGCGCACTAAATTTTAGACTCAAAAACGCGCGACAGAAAAACAAACAGACACAGCAAAATACTTCGTAGTTTTATCACATGATCATAACTTAAATACATATTTCTAATATTATTTAATATTTACAGATGAGTTATTGCGATATAAAATCGCTGATGCTATCAAGTTCCTAGACCTACGACCATTTGAATTCACCGTGTTTCGTCTTTATTCGATAAATCTCCGATTTCCATTGGTGTACTTGAATCTTGCGTGCGCTTATGTTCTGGTGACACTTCAATTTTGTCACATATTTAATTAAATATTTATTGTAATACCATAATTAAAAAAGTAAATCTCGCTTAATATGCTTCAAAGCATTGGTATTTTAATAGGTTGTTTACTATATCTAACTAGAAGTGCTGTTTTTAATAATCCATGCTCCGTTTGTAAGCTTAATGTATGAAGATAGCATAGCTTATATTATCCTGATCCAATCCTTATTCACATTAATATTATACTTAACCACAAAAAGCTTATATGTTTGGATTTGTCTCAATTTTGGCACTCAGGTTGTTTTTACCCAGAATTAAAATATAGAACAGATTTTATATATTGCGAAAGGAACGGTATATAATATACGTACGCGAATAAATAAAATTTGTCTTTAAATAGCTATTTAGAAATTGTTCTCTGGTGAGCCTGGTTGATATTATAAGCAGTATTCAGATTTTAAAGAAGTGTAAGCAAATTAATTTGTAACCATTATAGCTTTTACTTACAATAATAACTGTTAACTGTGTTAATTTTTGAACATGTTTTTAGAGTGAGTTTGTAGCGTGGAATAAAATAAACATGGAATAATGTTTTTGTTTTTTATTTCAAAAGGTTAATAATTTTTAAACGCAATGTTTATTAAAACAATTACGACACATTATTACTCGTATTATTTGTTTATTTTATCGTAAAATAATATTTAAAGTATAAAATAAATTTAATAAATATTTCGAACTACAAATTGTCAAAACTCAAATTCTCACTCAAATCGCAGTCGTTGACATGGGACTTAATTACAAGTCACGCAGAAACTATTTTATGTAAGGTACTTATAAAATATAAAAAAAATGTGAGCTCCCTTCTTACTCTGGTTTGAAATATGTAGTTGAAGTTTTTTATTGTATTTTAAATGTTGAACTCATTGTTATGCGTGACGAGATACATTTATTATTAACTATATTTTTTATGCCTTATTGAATTAGTTTATGTCGTAGCCGGGTGGTAATTTTGCCTTTTATGCATAATTCTTGTAAAAACTCAATGTTTCACATCTGTTGGTGTCCTATAACGTAACACGTTTTTGTAAAGCGCATGATATTAATACTGAATATCGGTATAATTAAAGCATAAACTGGCCAGGCTAATGGTATCAAGTTTATAGTAACCGTCAAAAATGTTTAGCGATTGACGAGAATAGCTGCGCATCGGTAGAATCGCACTCGTTGGTGCGAGAAAGACAACATGACTGGGACAACCAATCAACGCTCGCGCACCCGACGATCACGCGCCCCGCGCGCCGCACCGCTACCTCAATACCTTATTTTTGACTTCTGCGCAGGTTTCGTTCACCGCTAAAGGTAATTGACGGTT
>DWAJ01002180.1:0-18607 GCA_018238005.1 Eurema mandarina
TTCTGAGAAAGTGCGCGGAAGCTGCGAGCTCTTCCTATCTGATGATCTTCTTGAGTTCTTACGCTTTGCAAAAAGCAATAAATAGAACCGCCTCACCTACCTATAAGTCTAAGACTAAAGAGATTTAAGATTGTATTTAC
Source organism: Eurema mandarina (assembly GCA_018238005.1). Classification (NCBI taxonomy): domain Eukaryota; kingdom Metazoa; phylum Arthropoda; class Insecta; order Lepidoptera; family Pieridae; genus Eurema; species Eurema mandarina. The sequence goes on from DWAJ01002180.1 coordinate 141, forward strand.
TCTATAAGTAGAAATATGAAATAAGTTCGGGAAGAGAATCGATGACACTGTACTGTGTATGCTACTCATGCGCCAAGATCTGATTTGAGCTTATGGTATTTGTTCAAGACTCAGCATATACAATTTCTCAACATCGAAACATCGACTCAGAAACCAGTGGGTCGAATTGAAAAAATATTTTTGTGTTTCATAGATCTAAATATAGGTCTGCGAATTATTATTCTATTAAGAATTATATTCTCTCTAATTATCTAATAATAATATTATACTATTATATTCTAATTCTACCTAATTATCCAAGCCATTCACTAAGATTGACTCTTATGTGATAATTAAATTAATACTGTATAGTGTTACGCATTACATGACCAAAATATTCTTATTTTCTCTTCTGCGTGTGTATTTCTAATGTCATAGAATATAGATATTACTAATAACAGATGGACATATGTAACAGAAGATGCGTTCCGCGCCACGCACCAGTGCAGGCGTCACAACTGACAGACCGACTAGGGGCTTCCGATACGAGCGGAAATACGTCTTGGGCACAAAACACCTGCCTTGTCTGAACTACGAGGGTGCTCTGTTTATCTATTTTGTTGTTATTTAATAAATGAAATTATATTGCTTTTATTTATTATAGCTGCGCCAAATACACTAATACATTAAAAAGTAAAAAACGTCGAACTTCAAATAAAATAATTAAAAAAAAATTAGGCTATTATATTAATTCAACTAAAAAGCGAAAAATAAATTTATTTCGCACGCAGTAATATGTATTTTTATTTAGTATATAGAATTTTATAATTTTGAAGTCATTACCAAGTAAATGCTACAACAATCTTACTAACAGTATAATATCGAACTAATCAGATTTATGTTTTACTATAAAAAAATAAAGGTTGATCTGGTGTTTACTGCATTTTAAAAAACTACCAATGCTATATTTGTTTAGTCTACTTGTCGTCAAACTTATTTTAATAATGTTCATAAAACATGATAATTTATTAAATTTTATTTTATAGATTAAAAATTTATGTTTTAGTCTATGTCTATCTATCCATCATATTCTTCACGGTGTTGACAGAATATACAGGCATTTTTAACTCGACTTTAGCTTACAAGTCACTTTACGACCTTATCACAAAGACATGGCCTATACTTTGTAACATCTATTAAACAAATGAAATTACACATTCAAATTCATTTATGTACAGTCAACAACAAGAATCAATTAACACATTGAACAAAGCAAATCGTCTTACCACTAATATTTAGTTTTAACAATTAGTTAATTTTCAAAGCGAATGATAAAACCAGTCTTTAGATGCGTTAGAATATGTTTTTTAAAGATTGATTGATGATAAAGGATTTTAGTGATACAAAGATAGGTGGGATAAGGGAAATTGGATCTCCTTTGTTCCTTTCTTCCTTGTTGCTGAGCGAAACGTAATGACATCTCTTCTTAAGCCCATAATTTTGGGGTGGTACTTGAAGCAAACGTAAGCTTGTAGAACGGATCCCGCAGCGTAATGTCACTGACATGCGCACGCGCCGACATCTGCGGTTACATCAGATTACACGCCATTCCTGGGGTGAAAATACCAACGGCTTTGGACCGATATGTTACGTAGTATGTTAATTACGGTTATCTCATAGCTTTCTACGATCGAAGGTCGATTTTGACATTAAAATATTTGAGTGTAATGAATTCATGATGCGAGTGGATTATTTTGTAATGTTGCTATCATTGGATTGCTTTGTTTGTTGTCAATGTTGGCACTCTTTAATAGACTACATAGGGAATAAAAGCCAAAATAAGTATAGATTTTTTACTTTTAAAAATGTTTGTTCAAAATATAATATAATTACATTAATAGTCAAATTGCTATGTTATATTTGTAAGGCGCTCATATTTATAACGATATTTTCTATAGTATATAAATTGTTTTTTTTTTGAATGTTTCTACAAAAATTACATTTAATAAATATATGTATCTTTAAATAAGTCTATATAATTACACAAATAATACTGATTATTTGAATCCGTCCAAAATTAGTCTACAAAATATCACAGCTTTCTTTTATAAAATCGGCCGCCATCTCCGCGATCATCACGACCGGCGCGTTCGTGTTCCCTCGAACCACTTTTGGCATCACGCTGGCATCGACGACCCTCAACCCTCTAACGCCTTTAACCCTTAGCTTCGAATCCAGTACCGTCCCCATCGCCGCCGTGCCCACCGCGTGCCAGGCTGAAGTGACCGTCGACCGCGCGATACACGTCAACAACTCATCATCGAACAGACCACCACATTCTTTAACGCCAAGATCTATCACTTCAGCGTTCATTTCCTTGAAGTAAGTAGTGTTGACTATAGACCACGCCTTTCGCATTGCTTCGGGGTAGTGCAACAAATCTTCCGCATCATTAAACACTCCCGAGTATATCACGGGAGGATCCGAAGCGTCCGTCGTCTTCAGTACCACTTTTCCTCTTGACTTTGGTTTTAAATGCACCACAGGAAATACGAATACTTCTTTATCCATGTTAACTGTTGTTATTTTCTCACATATATACGGTTTGAAACCCAAAATATTTAAGCACGGTTCATAAAAACCTTCGTTCTTGCCCATGCATGTTGGGTACAAGGCAAAATCAGGTACATTTTTCGCGGAACTGTTGAATGACATATACGCAGCCAGGTCGCTCGATTTAGTAAAGAAACCGCTTTGGTCATAGAGGTACTTGATCATTTCGAAATAATATTCCCTATTCTCTTTAGTGCAAGTTCCTTCTTTTGCTGATAAGAACGTTAAAACCATGGTATGGTCGTGAAGATTCTCACCCACCGGGAGATCGGCCACTACATCAATGTTCACCTCCTTTAAGTGTTTTTTTGGACCGATGCCCGATAGAAGTAATAGTTTTGCTGAATTAAAGGTGCCGGCTGACACAATGATTTCCTTCGCGGCATAGAAATTGAAAACATCATCACCCATTAAAACCTTTACTCCGTACGCTTTCGCCTTCTCGACAAGTATCTTCGTCACGAGCGCATCTTTCAATACAAACAGGTTATCTCTGTTCGCAGCTTTATTTAATAAAGCTGTAGCAGAACTGTCCCGTTTTCCATTTCGGACGGTGTGTGAGAACCGTCCAGCGCCGACCACGTATGGATTCGTCATGTCCTTTACAATTTTAAAGCCCATCTCATCGAAAGCCTCTAAAAGTTTGTCGGTTGTGCGAGAAGACTCTGAAGAGCCGGTGACTTCTATTTCTCCGCTGAAGCCGTGTAGTTCAGTGAGACGAGGATCGTTTATGATTCTTTCGTCTGTGAGGTATTCTGTCTTCTTGAAGTATTCGAGGACGTTGGGCCAGCTCCAATGGTCTCCTAGAGTCGCCGCCCACTCGTCGTAGTCTGCAGGGAAACCTCTGGAGTAAATCATGTCGTTGATGGAGCCGCTGCCTCCCAGCATCTTGCCGCGCGGCTGCCGCTGACTGCCGTCTTGTAGAGCCTGACTTGAATATAGGTCATTCGCTGTCGTAAAATTCCAATCCACTGTAGTGCGCTTCATTGAATCTCGGAAACCTGGAATCTGTTAGTGAAATAATAATACATGAGATATTAGTATCTAATACTGTAAATACTATTGTTAGATATATTATTGTATGTTATTATATATTATATTAAACTTCAGTATTTTCCTCATGCCATTACAAAAGTTCAACCTTGGCTAGTTTGTTACGAGCTATGACTATAATTATACTTCAGTAAAATCGATATTTAAATATTTTAATATATAAAATAACGAAAACCTATTTAATCTTTTGTAATCAGTATTCGGACATTGTATAAAGGTTCAATTACCTATAACAGACATAGATTGCCTAAATTCATGAGCAAGTTTGATTTCTTGTCACTACTAAGGCTGTCTTAAAGACGCATTTACATAAAATAATTAAAAAAAGAAGTATATAGTCTTAAAGAATACTAACAATGCTCTCTGGTGGTGGATCCCCTCCAGCTTCGATGAGCAGCACGGTGTAATCCCTCATCTCGGACAGCCTGGCCGCCACCGCCGCGCCCGCCGTCCCGCCACCCACCACTATGAAGTCGAAACTGGTACCATCTGAGGAACACACATAGTAGTGTAAGTACTGAAATATAAAATGTTATAGAAATAATATAAAATGTAGGATTTTAGTTAACAATCAGGATTTATAATTATTATTATTTATTTGACGACCGCTTGGCGCAGTGGTAGCACAACTGCTTTCAGCGCGAAGGGTCGTGGGTTCGATCCCCACACCGGAAAAATATATTTGTAATTTACATTTGTATTTCTCTGGGGTCTGGGTGTTGCTATGTATTGTATGTATGTATTTACAAAAGAAAAGTATGTATATGTAATTTATTCCGTTATCTAGTTGCCATGACACAAGCTTCTGCTTAGCTTGGAACTAGATGGCGCTGTGTATAAATGTCCTGAAAATATTTATTATTATTATTTTTATTATGTGAATAATTAAATATAAACTACGAAATTGTCATCACTACATTGCATAAAACAAAGTCGCTTTCTCTGTCCCTATATCTCTGTTCTCTATGTATGCTTAAATACATATTTAAAACTACGCAACCGATTCTCATGCGCTTTTTTTAATAAAAAGTAGTTATTCAAGAGAACGGTTTATATGAATAACACATGCATAATTTCGATTAACCAGTTATTCTAAGCAAGGGTATGATCACTAACTGCTTGTGAAATATGTTATTTTATTTCAAGACGAATAAACGCTACAAAGAAAATAAAAATTGTATACGTACTGTCAATATCAGCCTGAGCTGGCCAGCCCTCGTGCAGCAAACACTGAGAAACTGCGAAAAACTGCAGAGTTGCTGAGATGGTCGCCCCCACCGCCCCCGCCCCCGCGCCCGCCCCGCACGACTCCATGCTGAAACCATCCAACCAATCCACATCATACCGCGTCACAATCAGCAAAATTAGAAAATAATACATTTCTATAATATTCAATGAACACACTGCACAATTAGACAACGCACTGCCCTCTTTAACACGTAAATAATAATTAATTATAAAATATCACTGTACCAAAAATTATTGTGCTAAACAAACAAAACCTAATTGGTTCTTTTAACGAGTTGATAAAGACATAATAGGTTATAGGACTTACCTTCGGACTTCCGCGCGAGTAAATAGCAAATACAAATAATGGTACCTAATGTTTAAAGGACATATAAACACAGCAGCACGGTGTCGCTAAAACAACACACTGTGGATATAGAATGGTCTTATATGAAAATCACTAGAACATTATCGCTACTATCAGATCTTAAGACGGAAATTATTACGTTCGATAAACAATTGTACTGTGTTTTTGTTCGTTGAGTTGCCGTGTTGTAGTTCCGAAAATATTACCCACATACTGTGGAATAATATAATTATTACCTACTACGAAAGCGAAGGTCGTATTAATGAATAATTTGAAGCAATATTACCATACATAAACTCTACATTACAAGAATACAAAAATACAGTTAAAACGTTCACATAATAAAATAATTAAAGTCACTTAATTAACAAATATTAACAAATAAAAAAAGAATATATTTTACCTTCGTAATAGCTGTTTTACGTGTATTTAAATACTGAATAACTAGTAATGTTCAAACCTCAAATTTAACGATCTTTTTCAACTTTAAAAGGTGAATGCAACCGAAGGATCATTAGTTAATCATTAGTAGTAAAGGTTGAGTTAAATCATTTGAGCCTCTAATAACAAAATACGGCAACAAAATCGTAAAAAATATATTATTACGTTCTATAATTTGTAAAGTACCTACTCGTATTCAACGTCTATCAACTTTATATTAATACACTATTAATCTTAATATATATAAATTACGTGTCATGTTATTTGTCCGCGATTGACTCTTAAACTACTGTATCGATTTTAAATTAAATTCGCACACCTGCACACGGTGTAAAAATATTAAATTAAATAGGCAAAGTCAGAGGGCGACGCTAGCCTATCGATGACGCGATAGTTATCTGTTTTGATCTCTTTACATAAGCAAGGAGTCGTTGAACGATATAGAGTTTAAGGGCAAGCGTTGCACTGTTGTGGAGTGAACGAGTCACGTGGCGATAAGGGTTGCATAAATGATGCATTATGACGCGAATGACCAAATATGAATGTCATTTGACTTGTGTCTTTCGTTCACGTGCATTTGTTTAACTGAGCGGGGCTAAATACTAAATAAGGATAAGAAAAAAATACTGTTACTTTAACCAGTCTAAATTAAATGACATCTCCGCCGAGATGGTTTTGTAAATTGATAATTTTGCTTTTTAGTAGATCTCTTTTGTTCAGCATTCTACTAATGCAGTTTTTATTGCCTAGTCATATAACTAGCCAATCTGTAAACTTAATATATCTTGTTATATGAATGGAAAGTAGATAATCGCTTTCGTAATACTAGCATAAATGCAATTTGAAATACCCATTTTCACTTATGTTTAAGGTAAATGGTGAAATGTACATGCACGTTTACACGTTTTATACCTTTATAATAATTATCTGTGGTAGAAAAATTGAATTGGGATACGACTCTTTCTCAAACGCGCCTAAATAACATAACCTCAAAATTTAACATAAATAGGGATTCAAATAAAAGACCAAAGATATTGTGATTTCTTTTTTATTTCCAAATATATTAGGTAAGACAATAACGATGATAACTTATTGTAATTGAGGACGCGCGCTATCGGTCACTGTAGCAAACTTATCCGATAGTGAAGTGGGTTAGTCGAATCAGAATATTAAATATATTTCACGGTGTCACTCGAAAAAGTAAACCCTTGTGGAATTTTATCTCCAAATCGACTTAGATAATTTGAATAGGAAATATTAAGAAAATAGTCTTTTACTTAAAGATGGAATCGTTTTTTTAATCCTATATCAATGATATTATATTAAATAGATATGTTATAAGAGCAAGATTTTGATGACGCAAAAACATCCTAATTAGGACGTCTTACCTTTAAGTGATCGGTTGCCGGTGCATTCACGCGGAACTGACAAAGCTATCTCTTTTTTTCTTGATGGTTTTATCATTTATCACTTTTCTATAGTAGTGACTTGTATGTATGTGTACTGCCGCTGTGCGGAACACTTTTTTCGGTTGATTTGTATGGGTATAACATATCTATTATATAATATCATTGTCTCATAATATTAATGTCTTGTACAACATTATAGGTTTAGTTTACTCACAAATGTCTTATAAATGAAGTCACCATTCACAGAATTATATAACCTCGATTTAATTATTGTCATAAATCTCTACTTTATAATAATATTATAAGGAAGTAAAGTTGTTTGTTAAATTGTAAGTGGTAATCTCGGGATCTAGGTACTGAACCGATTTAATAGAAAGCCAATATTACTGAGTGTCATAGGCTATATAAAAAGCCGAAATGGATAATTAACATGAGCACGGATCAGCTAGTACATAATATAACAATGTTATATACCTACAAGTATATAACAGTCTCATGCATTTCAGTCTTGCAAAACATATATAGTATTTTACAGATTTAAGAGCTCTCGAACCTCATAGGCCGGCACCACACTCGCGATACTTGGACCACATTACTTCCAATCATCATCATTCCAATGTGTCGTACATGAAGTAAGCCTGCTTATATTTAATGGATACTGTATTTTCTGCACAAGAGTATTTTACAAAAAGGAAGCCCTCCTAAAAGACGCAAAAGACCAGCTATAATACGTCTAAAACGAAGATTACATATATTAGCTGGCTAAACTATGTCCTAAGGAACTCGGTCACTGTGTGGTCTTCTCGCACAGCCCAAAGTGTCCGAGCAGTACCGGGCCCACGTCCAGCCCCGTGCGGACGTTCACTGACGTTATCACCGCGTCTTTTAGATCCAACTCGTAGTACCTGGAACATTATTGATGACAAAAATCCGCGAAAAATCAACTGTCAAAAAGATAAGCCTCCCTTTTTAACACACACACAAACGTGTGTATTTACAGACTTTACATAGAGGATAAGCAGAAGATAAAAGAAAAAAACGAAATAAGGATGAGCGAATAAAGAGCGAGAATTTAAACATGATGGCCTGGTTGTCATAAGTAAGACATAAGTAACATCCGAAAGCACCTAACTTCAGGGTTACCTGAAGTCATAACTATCTCACCTAACTTTCCAGCCATATGCGTTCTCCAGCGGCACGTAGAAACTCGGGCGCTGCAGCAGTAGGAACTCCTGGATCCTCCTCAGATCAGGGTCACCTTCCTCCAGGGGGTATTCGTTGAGAGTTTCCGCCCCACTGCTCTCTTCGTGCTTATGGGGGATGCTGCGACCTACTAGTACTACCTGGAGATGTAAAGGGTGAAACAATAAAACATTTATATAAACAATTTAAAATTAACTACAACAAAGAAAATTTTTTATTAAGCTGAATTTCGTATGATATAACGAATTATTCTCTTTAAGGCCTATATTAGGTCTTAAAGAGAGATCTAAGACTTTTACCTTACTAGGTTTTAGTTGATGACGATAAGTAATAATGATTTCATCCCTAACAGTTATTAAATAGCATAATTGTTATAAATAAATGACCTTAGTTTGATTGCCGCCGCTTTCGACATGCAGCAGCACGTTCAGGAACTGGTTCTCGTGTCCCGGCAGCGCCTTCACCACCACGCACGCGACCAGGCCGTCCCTCACGCGGAAGTCACTGAAGAACAACCTCGACAGTCTGTGCTCCTGCGACACTTCGTCTGACGGGTTTATCTTGAGACAGGAGCCGCCTAGAAAGCTATCCTCGTAGAAGGGCTCCAAGCACTCCAATTCGTTAGAAATGTATCCCAGAGCGTATCTAGTTTTAGAAGTCTTGTCTCCGAGGCGGATGTTGACCGACATCTGCACCATGGACCGGCCCCGGACGTGCGCCGCGCTCGTGCTGGGCCTGTGCTCTTCGTCTAACCCGTCTACTGTGTCTTCTTTGTCTTCTTTGTCTTCTTTGTCTTCTTCGTCTTCTTCTGTCTTAGCAGACTTTATCCTGAAGAAATGGCGGAGCACTCTCGTCATTTTCCTCTTGACCGATTTCCTCTCCTTGTTTGGGCTCACTTCTTCATTCGTTTCTTCTACTGCTTCCTCTTGAATGTCTCCGATGCTGTCGGCTCTGAGGGAGAGGACGATCTCCTTGCTCCTGTCGTGGGGCTCGTTGAGGGCGCTGTCCTCGACGGAGCGCCGGTAGCGGATGATGCCGTTCTTGTCCTTGAGCAGGCCGAGGCGCGAGAGCCCCACGATGTTGTCGACGGTGGACAGCAGGTAGCCGTGCGGGCCCAGCGCCGAGTTGGGCTGGTACTGCATGTGCCGCAGGTTGTACCACGCCACCGGGCATATCACCTGCGCGGGCGAACGCTGCTGTTTAACTTTCAAAGGTACAAATATATAATACGTATTTAAGTCGGTAGCTGGTTTTGTTGTTGTATATCATTACGTCGGCAAATCCTAGACAAATATCTCACTGAGATGTTCTTCTAAAGTAAAACGCCGATTAGGTCCGAATAAAAATAATCTTCATGGTAAAAGACATAAACTCGTTTTTTAAGACACAGGCTTGGTTACTAGTAGAAGATTAATAAGAATGAAAAATAGACTAACCTCACCATAGAGCCGTCTCTTCTTCCCCTGTCCCCTGCAGAAGGCAGTTTGGAAGGGCAGGTGGCAGGGCAGCTTGGTGGCGAGGTAGGGCCAGATGCTGCCCCAGAAGGCGCGGTCCCGCAGCAGGAAGCGCTCGTGGCGGTCGAGCTGGTCGGCCTCCGCCACCGCGTTGGCGTCTCCCGGGCAATCCGACATGGCCTCGTGCGTCCACGCTGGAGCGAACAGCGCCAGCGAGCACCCAAACGAGTGTACCAATTGGATCGCCTAGTGCGGACGTTTGAAAAGAAAGAAAGAAAGAACCATTGACTACAGAGCACGAAGAAAAGACAATGTAGAAAGAAAACAAAATATGAGAGAGTTTGGCATTTTAGTATGATGTTATTTAAAGTAAACATGATGGTCATTGCAAATTTAAACGTGAGAAATCTTCAGGTTTGTTATTTTGTATAACAGTACATTAAAATTGTGTTGTGATAATATTATTACAAAAAAACGACGACAAACGACCTAATTTTTTTTTACTACTACGTTAATGCAGTACATTGACTTTTAAAGAAGGGTTTTCTTAAAGAGGATCACTGTGTTCTGTCTCACCACATTGTAGAAGAGCAGACCAGGTCATTTTAGAAAACCCTACACGCCTAGACGACGACAAACTCACCTCCTGCGTGTTAAACTGTCCGCCGCCATAGAAGTTGCGTCCCCACACGTCGAGGCCCACGTACAGGTCGGCGAGGCGGGCGCCGGCCGCGCGCGCGCTGCTCCGAACGTCCTCCTCACGCCACGAGTAGTTCGTGAAGAACCCGTCCACCACGTCGAAGAATGCGCTGCCACACACAGACATATAAATATTTCAAAGCCAAAATATAAAAGATATGTATGATATCTTTATCTACAGCTACATATAGAAACATATATTTAAAGCATATTAAAACAATACGTGACAAATATTGTTTCTAACCTCGAAAAAAAATCTTCGTACATATGCTTTGTGACTACATAGCTCATAAAACTTAGATTGTTAGAACTCAGATTAAAGAACCCTTTTATAAAATCAACAGTTTTACACAGGTGCTTTCCTTTCTTACCCAACCTTGCCTAAACCTTTAAAATTAAACCTAATTTTCTAACTATAGGATACTGTTGCGCTGTTACCTATTCTTATCGTTAAGTCCGTTCTGCCAGTTGAGGTGGCCATCGATAGTGACGCTGTCGTACCAGATGAGCACAGGCTCGTCCAGCTCCTGGTGCAGGGTACTGTGCAGGTACTCCACAAACTGGAGCAGTACGGTCGGCTTTGTCACCTGAATTTCAAGGATAACTGATAATAATAGCGACAAAAGATTTGATATTATTGTACGGATAATCTGGAAATTTTTAACCAATTAGGCTCCACCTTTAAACTTGTAAAAAGAAGGTATCAGATAATTATAATGAGTTATATTATAAAGAGTTTCACTAGAATATGTTTGTATGTGCAGAAATACCACCACCTTATGGAATCAGCTCTCTCATGCGCTATTTCCGAAGAATTACGATGTTATAAAAAATCAGAGAGAATAAAAGGCATAATGACAAAGTCACTTTAATTTTAATCCAACACAGACAGTCCAAGTTCCATCATTTCAAAAATTCTTTAGTTTTTACGATATGTATGTTAGCAACACCGGCATGGAAAAAATATTCAGCAAATCCCCTAAAGATTTAAAAAAAAAACTTAGACCAGCGTTTCAGCTCACCTTATTCTCAACATTGAGGAGCCAACCGTCAAACTTGAGGGTCTTGGCGATGGCCACGAGCGCGCTGGCCAAGTTCTGCCACTCCGTCTCGGACTGCAGCGCGCGGTCCCAGAACGCGATGCCCTCCCCCCACTCTGTTATTAGGGTACCTGAAATAAACCGTTGCTCGATTGCCCTTTCCTTAAAAAAATCAAAGTATCTTTAAAAAGTCAAAAGTATCTTTATTCTAGGCTACATAATATTTTATATAGCAACATATAAAGTAAAAGTTAAAGTATGATTCCGAAGCCAATTCCTACAGAGAAAAACCGGCAAAACTCTGATAGTTGCTCTTTTAAATCTTTAAAAGATCGTTAAAAGAAGAAACCCACCCCAAAATAAATCGGATTTTTTTTCTATTAACCGAAGAAATCGAAAGTGTATTACAATTACAATATTAAATACCGCATTGGGTTAGTAATGTATTGCCCTCGTAAAGAAACATAAATTACCTAAAACTTTGACACCATGTGCATGGCCGACATTGATCCACCCAAGAGGGGGGATAGTGACGAGGTGATGGCTGAAGTATACGAAGATGTCGATCGCAGCCCAGTTGTAAAAGGTGTACGCGTCGTAGTTGCCGGTGCCATCGATCATACTGTAATTATGTAATACAAATTAAGTTTTGTATAGATAAAATGCCAATGTACACTAGAATCATTTAATACATCATAAAATTTAGGTCTTATTTTAGTTTTTTATTTTAATTTAACAACCATTCATAAGAATAAATTAACGCTTGGGTAGGTAACATTATTGTTCATAAAATTAAAATTGTACTCGAAAAAGGTTAACTGTAAAAAAGTGTAAGTCTAAATCGTTAATTTGAAAGGGAGCGCTGGTTATTAATTATTAAAAAAGTAACCTGTCATCGTGATATCCATTTGCCATATCATGGCACACAAGTGTCTTTGGCAGATTTTTTCTAATTTCACGTTTGACATCTTCCGCATCCGGGTCGAAGTGACAGAAAGGCAGGGGGCGTTCGAGCAGTATATTCTCGGGATATTTATTTACATCCATATTTCTTATTGCCATCTCACTATGCGGTGTAATGTCCTTACAAAGTGTTCTCCAAGGCGGTGGATCTTGTAAAAACATTAAAATTTCTTCGTATGTATCCAGCGGTTTGCAGGTTAGTTCAGGTTGGACCCAAATTTTCTTTTCCGCCATTGCTTTAACGAATTTTGATTATTTATACAGAATAAGACTACTACCACATGTCTTATTGTATCACTTATATCTATGAATCAAACTTATCTTATACAAAACTTTGTAAAACATAATCTTGTTTACATATTTTAGCTAATTTGACATTGACATTTAAACCGTAAGTGCGGGAATTTATGAATATGATACACGTGTGATACATAAATAAAACTTCTTTCTTATAATTTTAAGAGTTATTAATAACTAATAAGATATCATTTATTTAATTATCAAAAACTTGTAAGTCGTTTAGTTTAAGTTAAATGATTAACCGTTAATTGAGCTATTTTTCAAAAATTATTGCTAAAAAAAAGAAACTAAATTAATTGTACTATCCATTTAAATTATTATTATATATATATAATTAGTATAAGTTTTCATATTTTACTTACTGATTGTGATTGATATATTATTGCTTGAGGAAATAAAGTTTCAACTTGAAGCTATGTGTTTTTATTTAACTATGACTGATCCTGATGTCTTTATTTGTGTTCATTATAAACAAATTGTACAATGCACTAGTCACACTAGTTTGTCCTAGTTTTGATAACAACTGAGGATGTGTGCAATGCATGATAAGCATGTGCAACAAAGAATATTGTTTCCCATAGGAAAAGGATTATTGGACATATGCAGTAATATTACATAATATGATAATGTCTGCCCAATGTTAATGGGTATATTTTCTTTATTATTTTTACTTGAAATATCTTATTGTGAAAATATGCCTGTCCTTTTAACTAAGATATGTAATGTAAGCTTTGTCAAGTGATCACATCAATTTCATTGTAAAATTTTATTGGGCAAGGATTTACTAAGGGGGATAGCCTTAGACTAAAAGAATAGTATTATTACTTTAGTCTAAGGTATCCCCATTGACAATAAATCCTAAAAATATCCCTACCCTAACTACCTATATACCAATCAGCTTGCAATTTGGTTTAGTATGTAAATAATTCATTCTTAATGAAAATTGAATACAAAATTAGGTAATTAAATCAATATTTTAATAAAATTGTATATCGATTAAAAACTTTAATAAAAAGCAGTTTCTTTGTATAATTATTTTTATTTAGAAACAAAAGGTTTTTTTTTTAATTAATCAGTCTTGCGGCAACAGGGGTTAACAAATACATTTGTAGACAAAAATGAAATTTAGTCGACTTGTAACTTGACCGTACATTACATCGTTGTATTCGACAAGTTGATAAGAGATGCTAAGTTAAGAGAATAAAAACTATTTTGGATATTTTTTGCACAGGCAATTTTATAGAGAATGAACGTCACTATCGTCATATGACGTTGACATTTAGTAATTAGTTATGGTTTTGATTGTTGTCTTGGTGCCGGTGTGCTGGAGTAGATTTTATTATATTTATAAATTAAATTAATCTAAAACCTTATGGATTATGAGGAACTCACGTAATTATCATATCTATTGTAAGTAGTGTTGCAGATATTTCTTAAGAACGCCCCAACTTGATTTAAATTCATATAAATGTGTCGTTTCTAAGTGTGTTGTCTAATTTATAATTCGCCAATAAATAAGGCTTAACTGTTACTTTAATGAGGTACCGCTTGACTTATTACGGTTCAAACACCGTTGTTAATTTATGCTATACCTACATCGACTCGCATTCGTCACTTAACAGAGAAAGTGTTTATTTAGGTCTCAATTTTAAGTTTATACGTGATTAAATTTTCAGGTTCATAGAGATGTAACAAATTTAATCCCAATCAGGAGAATCCGACAACCAAATGCTTAAATGGCTGCCTTTCAGCAGGCTTCAAAAAATCAGGATCAGTAGTTATATCATCACCATACTATGTCTCATTGCTGTTATCCAATTATTTGCTTACTATGGGTATTACGAGTATGATTATATTCCTAAAAATGAAATAGACAAAAATCTATACAAGCATGTGAACCCCAACTTAGTCAAGAAATCAAAACCAGATTGTAAATATGATGGAATATATGAAAAAGTATATCCTGATGATTGGGATGTGACAAAGCAAGTTAATGAATTTGTCCCGACCGGCATTGCCAACGGGAGCTATGTGCCAGAAGACTGTAACCCATTGTTCAGCGTTGCTATTCTTGTCACATATAGAAATAGACAAAGCCAGCTAGACATATTTATCCCTTTTATACATAATTTTTTGAGAAAACAAAATATACATTACAAGTAAGTAATTTATGATTTAAAACCAATTAGCATGAAGATATAAGCAAATTTATATATAAGAGCCTTATACTACCAAAATCTATAAATACTTTTTTTAAACTAATTACAACATCTGCTTTACACATGGCTCTGAACATTGTATTGTACACTTGTTCATGTGTATCCAAGAATAGCTCAAAGCACTTTGAACAAGCACTATTTCTATACTGGTGATAAAATACATTTGATAAATATTTAACTAAGATAAGCTTGTCTTAATTCATCTCAATTAGTCTTTGTTCTTAAACCACTCATAAAATTGTTTAAATTATATAATAGAAATAACCTTTATGTTCTATTTCTACATATAATATATTTTTAATTTCAAGTAAGACAGATAATAATTTAATTGGGGGTCATCTTGGGTGAATATTTTACTTTAAGATTTGCTTTGGAGAAATAAAGTTTTGAGAGTTCAGGAAAGTTAAGCACAAAAGTAGATTTTAGGGTATTTCTACTCATAAAGGTTTTTTTTTTTATTATAAGCAATAGAGGTTGTAGTCTAAAACCAGTTGAAATATTTAGTGACACCCTTAAGAAATTAAGGGAAAAAAAAAACATTTTTTTAAGTTAATTTATTAAGGTTCTTTCGCTGCTGTATAACCAAATGCTTATAATCTTAAGAAACAAATTTTGCATTTGCAGAATCTATGTTATAGAACAGCAAGATGACAAACCATTCAACAAAGGCCTTCTCTACAATCTCGGAGCAAAACAGGCTATCTCAGATAAATTCCCATGTCTCATACACCATGACGTAGATCTTCTGCCTCTCAACGCTGCTAACCTGTATGTCTGTCTTCAACAACCTCGTCACATGAGCGCGATTATAGATAAATTCAGATTTGTTCTACCATACAAGACTTTAGTGGGTGGAGTACTTGCGATACGATCGGATCAGTATGTAGAGCTAAATGGATTTTCGAATAGGTTCAGAGACTGGGGCGGGGAAGATGATGAGTTTGCTGCGAGAATTAAGAATCATAATCTTGAAATTTTAAGGTATGTATTGGCCTTCTAGAAAATATGTGTCTTTATAGTCATAGTATCATAAATCATATATATAATATATGTTAAGCAATCATAAACAAGACAAATAGTGTAACAATATGTTTTATTTGCATGAGTTATTGCATATTTGTCTGATAAGGCTCTGTGCATTGCAAAGATACACTGGTTAATGACTATATGATACATTCTTACAATTAATCACAGGTGTTTCTTATACATATAACCTAATATGGTTAAGATAATATGATCCATGGTGATAATATTCTATTACATCATATGAATGTTGATTTATAAATTAAGTGTTCCTGCTGTCAATACATTTTTGACTGTGTTATTTATTGTAAAAGATTTTTTATTGTACAAAATACTTTAAAATATCTTTATCAATTCCTTAAACAGGTTTTATTAATTAATTAACTTATTAGCATTGGGTTTAAGGTTAGCACAGTGTAATTTTAATTTTGAACACCTTTTTTTCTATGAAAATGGAGTTAAATATTTAAAAAATAGTGCAACATTAAAAGGTATATGGCAACACTTGCAGGTTCCCGCCCGACATCTCGCGCTACACAATGCTACTCCACAAACAGGAGCCGAAAAACGGCGAGCGTCACCACATAATGGCGCACACCAACCCACTCCGCGACGGGTTCGCCTCGCCCTCACACCGCATTGCCTCGCTGCGCACTCACCGGCTATACACAACCATCAGTGTGCTCACTTGACATCTGTTTCAATGATAAGTGCAAAATGCAAAGTGTCAAGTGCAAAATCCAAAGTGTAAAGTGCATAATGCAAAGTGTAAAGTGCATAATGCAAAGTGTAAAGTGAGAGTGCCAGTGTATACTCAAAAGCATTATAGTTCACTTGGTATAAAATAATAGCTATGTATTCCAATATGGGTAGTCATGTTAACTATTTTAACTAGTAGGAAAGGAAAAAAATACCTTTTTGTACCTTTTAAGGTATCCAATCGTATTTAAAAAGCATAACAATATTAGGCTCCAATACTAGACTGTAAAAAGTACTCAAAATTCATTCTTAGAATAACATAACATGTATTAATAAAATAGATCTGAGAATTAAGATGAATACATGTAACATATATACAACGAAATGATATTACTTGGGAAATATTTGGAATAAACTTTTATTAAGTAACAGATGCTAAGGTTTTCATAAGTACAATGGAGAAAGTAATAATTATAAGTCCAAATTTTGTTTATAGCAACATTATATATTAATATTAGGTTGTGATTTTATGTGGAGTTGTGTTCTTACAATGTCATTATTTTGTTGAGGTTGATTTTTTTATTTTTTTTTTTATTCTCTATTTATGATTTTGTTTTAGAATCATTTCAGAATTACTTTGTGCTGTTGTATTTTCCAATTAGATATTATTTGATTTATTTAATTGAGTAGAGCTGGGTCTCTACCTGTGAAACATAATATTAGTACTAATATTTAAATTGAATTAAATAAAAATTTTGCCTATACAGTATGCAAATTGTAGTAAAAAAACTGTATTTAATATGACAAATTGAAAACATATCATATTATTTGTATGAGTGCTTAATGCATTTATTCTAAGACAACAAAATCCATATTTTCTGCAGATTTCCTCGTTTTTTTTCACTAGTTGTATAGTTCTAAAAACTATCAATAAATTAATAATTATTATTTCAGCATTTAAGTCTACATCATAGACTAATTATGTTTATTATTAGAAAAATAATGTTTGCTATAAAGGATATTGTCACAAAATTAAAATTGAATTGTTTTTTTATTATTGGCACCAGTTAATGATTCTTTGTCATAATATGTAATCTCATATGTGATTCTAGTCTTAGTGTTGTATTAGACTTATAATGTAGGTATAATGTTTACTACAGTAACGGTAGTACGGTAGGGTTTTGAATAATACGTAGTTTAAGTAACTTATCCTATATTGTGTATATTTATGCAAAAACCCACTGAAAATAGTACTTTTAATAATATACTAATTTAGTAAAGAATCAACTCAATCGTATTTTTTTTATTTGTCGTAAAACAATAAATTTGCTTTAATTAAATAATTCTACTATATTAGTTGATTCTTATGTTCTGATTATCAAAATCATGTAATTATATGCATTGTCTTTTACTTTTGTAAGTACAAATGTTTTACATACCTAGTATAGTCAGCATGTCAGTTTTTTTACATTTTAGGGTTTTTATGCGCCTAAAATTTTTAATTTTGGTATATTTTTTTTTATTTACTCTTTTAATGTTTTAAAACCAATTATAATATATCGAATCAAAATATTTTGCTTGTTCCTTTTGACGACTGTAATAGTTAATTTATCTGTGCACTCATGTAGGATTTATTCCAAGGACGTACACGCCGATGCCTATATTATAAATAAAATAGTATGTCATTTTTGAGTCTGAATGAGCTACGCAATTATAGGTTTTGTTTGGTAACAAACTGAAAATGCATGTGGTAGAATAGCTTGTGTGAAAATAAAAGT
>DWAJ01002181.1:0-18605 GCA_018238005.1 Eurema mandarina
CATTTATGTTTAGCGCTGGACGAGAATAGCTGCGCATCGGTAGAATCGCGCTCGTAATTGACGTATTGGTGCGAGAAAGACAACACGACTGGGACAACCAATCAACGCTCGCGCACCCGACGATCACTCGCCCCGCGCGCCGCGCTGTTACCTCGATACCTTATTTTTGACTTCTGCGCAGGTTTCGTTCAGCGCTAAAGATTCATGACGAGTACTATACTTACCTCAGTAAACGTATTTAGTGCCTACTGCCTATTATCTATTGTATATTATGGAATTTAATGAAAAGTTGTCCTTTATCAATATAAGATTACCTATAATATTCTTCGCAATACCATTTTTCAGTCTCGTCATAGTGAGTGGAAAACGGACAATAGAGGCTTTTAAGGTCTACGTGTTACACGGCAAAGGACACGATGTATATTTATTATTACTATATTTGTCTATGAGTGTTTTATCTAACCCAGAGTCTTTATTTTATCCCTGTCAAGTCACAGCGATTTATACATTTAGAAATAACGGAAACGCATATGTCTTATATTTTCTCTTTCATTTCGTCCCTATAATTTTTCACAAATTGTCGTTCCCATAAAGGTATTCGCTAACATCTGAATGGTTTACAACGAAAAGGTTTTTTTAGGAGTTGAATATATGCCAATACGCCGGCACAGTCAGAGGCAAGCCGGGGTCATGGGTCGCCGTGTCGACGTGTCGCGGCGTCAGTGGGGTCATTTACGACGGCAAGACTACTAGATACATACAGCCTGCTGAAGGTAAGCTGCTATGTATTATGTTTAACATCTCATAGTATAAAACGAAGTCGCTTTCTCGGTCCTTTATATCCCTATCTTTGCTTAAGTCTTTAAAACTGCGAAACAGAATTCCGTGCGGTTTTTTACATTTCAAGAAGGTTTATTTGTATATGTATAATACATGCATAAACCGCGGAGCGCTGATAGTTTATAAATGAAAAAAAAATAGTATTTTCTAATTAATTTAAAAATTCTAATTTTATTATCCTGCCTATCTTTTGGTTTAAGAACTGTACTCTTTAAGTGAAACAATAGGAAAATAAATCTTCTATCTATTGTAATGAATAATACATTTATTCGTTTACCTGATTCTCCTCGTAAAAATGTTTCAGAACACAAAATCGATGCAAACCACTACATTTACGATCACGCTGATATGAGTTCGAACTTCACGTGCGGCTACCGGGGCGGCGTCACCGACAACGTACACTACGACCCGGAGCTCATGAACAAGTACACAAATCAGAAGAATTTGGAGCGAAGTCGAGTTTCGCGGGTAATTCAGTTGTTTTTTAACCGACTTCAAAAAAGAGGAGGTTCTCAATTCTTAAAAAGTTAAAATAATACTTCAGAATTACGAAATAACTATTAAATCATTTGTATGTACTAAATGAAAATGCGTTTTACTTTGTGGGAAGCTGATTTATTTTTTGGTTTTTTAGTTTGAAGTCGGTTTATTGAAAAATTATTTTATTTTATTTTTCTTCGTGAACCTGTTGATATAAACCGGCAGTAGGTCCTTATTTTGTGTCCTTATTTTGTATGAATGGATAACAAAACATTAAACTGAGTTAAAATGCAACACTTACACTGCTTTTCATTCTCGTCTTTGAGCTGCGAGAGAGAGAAAGAGTTATGAATCAGCTGATAGATAACATAGGGGTATGATAACGAACTGTGGGTGTGTTGCCAGTATTTTAGAATTTCCTTAAATTTGGGTCAATTTTGCACGATAAACTTAAACGTTAAAACTTTATTACACTGCTATTTTACATATCGACTTTTGATTTTATATTATTCGATAATTTTTTTAGAAAGAATATATTATCGTTCAGGCTCCAACATAAGTATCTTACCACCCTGTATCTCTATACGATATATGGGGAAGCTCTCTTCCCCATATATCGTTTCTACTATTTGTTTTGATCTTTCAGTACAAAAGAGACACGTACGACGACACTGAGGTCCGCGGTCCGTTCAACGCGAACAAACTGTCGCGCTACGTCGAGCTCGTGTTGGTGGCCGATAACAGAGAGTTTCGCGCTAATGGAGAGAGTATAGACCTCATACATCACAGATTGAAGGACGTGGCCAATATCATCAATTCGGTGAGTAAATAACGGCTTGAAAAATGATCTGAATCGAAAACTTGATCCGGCTCGAAGGACCATTAGTCAACTTTCTAATTAAAATTTAAAACACTTTGACGCAAGAACAACGTTTAAAGACCGCTTGGTGTAGTGGTAACGCAACTGTCCTCTGCTCGAAGTGCTGTGGGTTCGAGCCCCACCTTAAAAAAATATATTTTTAGGTAATTTACATTTCCGTTTTTCTAGCATCTGGATATTGCAATGTATGTATTTTGAAAAGAAAAGAGTTATATGTCATTCGGTTATATAGTTACCATATCACAGAAACTGCTTAGCGTGGGACCAGATCTTGAAGTAATATTCTTATTTTTAACTCTATTTACAACATTTATTAAATAACATTCTAATTCTGTTTCATAATACATTATTTATATAGAAAAACCTAAGATGCGTTGATAACTCAAGAAATCAATAAAGAAACTTAATGAATTCTAGGTATACGCGCCACTGAACATCTTCATAGCGCTAGTCGGCATCGTGGTGTGGACAGAGCGAGACGAGATCGTGTTAGAGGAGGACGGCGATAAGACTCTGACGTCATTCTTGCACTACCGGCGCGAGAGGCTCGTGCGGGACATACCCAATGATAATGCGCATTTGTTGACGTGAGTTTTGTTTGTTTGCCACTAATATGTAATGTAATAATGTAATATAAATGCGAAAGTTTGGGGGAATGTATGTTAGTATGTTTTACGCAAAAAGTTTTGAATAGATTTGGCTAATGCTGGGTATATACTATATAGGGTGATAAATTAACACATGGGGTACTTTTTATCCCGGTATTCCTGTTTATATTGATAAGGGTATGGAAAAGTATTCGGGGAAAAATAGATATTGTTAATCGGAGGATAAAATATTTCCATATATTACCAGTTTTTTATAAGTATATAAGTTATTTATAAGTATAGGTACATACAGGAATACTATGCCAGTGTATATCGTTACTAAT
Organism: Eurema mandarina; assembly: GCA_018238005.1. NCBI lineage: Eukaryota > Metazoa > Arthropoda > Insecta > Lepidoptera > Pieridae > Eurema > Eurema mandarina. The sequence goes on from DWAJ01002181.1 coordinate 3,132, forward strand.
TAATTATAAGGAATATAAATATATTATAAAAGAAATTGATAATTTGTTAAATATGGTGTGGAGATTACTGTAAATAAGTGTGACTAGAAAGGTGGCAATTAAATACTTATTACTCAGTTTTATTTCAGCCGACAGAAATTCAAAGATGGCGTCGTAGGCAAAGCCCTTAAAGGACCAATTTGCACGTACAACTTTTCCGGCGGCGTAGCCACTAACCATTCAGAAGTGATCGCTCTAGTAGCTATCACTATAGCTCATGAGATGGGGCATAATTTTGGTATGGAACACGACACGGATGCTGAGTGTGAATGTGCTGATGGGAAATGTATTATGAGCCCGTCCAGTACAGCTGTAACGCCGTCTCATTGGTCGTCGTGTAGTTTGAGGTCTTTGGCGCTGGCTTTCGAACGAGGAATGGATTATTGTCTTAGGTGAGTAGAGGATTACCATAAGACGTTTTAGATTGATTTATAAAAAATAATTAATAGTCTGTGATTGGTTTTTTCTAACTTCTATTCTACTGTTATAATAGGAGAAAAAGTTGCTTCTTCGTTTTCTTTGAATAGCATGTTCTGAATTAAATTATTTCCGGATAAGAATATATTTCTGAGACCGCGATATCCACTTAGCTAGCCTTACCTAGCTTTGGGTTGGGATGATTAGTGTTTGCTGTTCATATCGCCTACCGTTGTAAGGTGGTCTCTGGCTGACTCACAACGGGCATACGCTGACGCTACCGTAGAGTCCGTGCAGTCCCACCCTAGGGTGTGCGTTCGCATTTCTCAATAAGGCTTTAATTTATATGTATAAGTGTTTTAGAAGAGTATGTAATAACTCGATTCTTATTCGTATGGTTTGATACATAAAACTTTCGACCATTAATTACATGATAGTTAACATTGGCGAAATTGATTCATATAATTTTTCAGCGACTTATATAAATAAAACGGTTGTTTATAAGGAACAAGCCGGCCCGTCTGTTCGACTCGCCGACGTGCGGCAACGGGTTCGTGGAGGCGGGCGAGCAGTGCGACTGCGGGCTGGCGCCGCGCGCCGCCTGCACGCGCTGCTGCGACCCCGCCCTCTGCGCGCTGCGCCGCAACGCGACCTGCGCCGTCGGCGCGTGCTGCGACACTGAGGTGCGTGAGCACACACACATATGCTTAAATACATAGATATAGGTCGCGTCACGAATCTTTAGCGCTGAACGAAACCTGCGCAGAAGTCAAAAATAAGGTATCGAGGGGACGGTGCGTGATCGTCTGGTGCGCGAGCGTTGATTGGTTGTCCCAGTCGTGTTGTCTTTCTCGCAACAATACGTCAATTACGAGCGCAATTCTACCGATGCGCAGCTATACTCGTCCAGCGCTAAACATTCGTGACGCGACCTATACATAAACGCATACATACGTGCAACCATTATAATAAGGAATATATTTTACTACCAACTTCTTGAATTGCTTTATCCAATGTGTACATCTAAAACACCAACGCTGTGTATTTAATAGTATAAAGTACTAATAATTTGCAGACGTGTCGCCCGAAGTCGGCGGGCACGGTGTGCCGGTCGGCCGACAAGGAGTGCGACCTGCCCGAGTACTGCACCGGGCACTCGGAGTACTGCCCGCGAGACTTGCACAAGATGGACGGCACCGCCTGTGCTAACAACCAGGTACTTATTATCTCTCTCTCTCTTTACTCAGTCTCAGTTCTCAGTCCCGATTTTATTAACAACTAGCTGTGCCAGCGACTTCGCCCGCGTAGAAAAGTGACTTTGGCAGCATTTTTGAAAATGCCTAACCCGCGCTAACAAACGTTCAGCGAGTTCAACGTGATTATTTAAATTGCCATAACTTTTTTATTTATCAACCGATTGACATGAATTAAACACTAAATGTTAAGTGAAGCTAACCACAATATATAATTGAAAGCCCCATCTCGATAGGATAAGCCGTTTCTGAGATTAGCGTGCACAAACAAACAGACAAACAGGCAAACAAACTCTTCAGCTTTATATATTAGTATAGATAAAACGACCTAGTTGATAATGAAGTAGTTTGTGACAAATGATAATGATAGATTTAATAATGATTTATAAATTTAATTTTTAGTATTAACCAACATGGTCATGGACCATGTATACTTTGACTTTTAAGTTATACTTTGACCGTACTTGCCGTCTCGTAAACTTTGAGAATCTTATTTTTGTATACTGTATGCAACATATGTACATATATTAATCTGTTCTTTATGATATTGTGCTCATCAAACTTATAATTTGACATTAACTTTAGAGTTACTTTTACTTGGCTTTTATTTTCTTACTTTGGTCCTAATGTTGAATTTAATTGAAATATAACATCGTTCAAAATATTTGTCCTTTAACTTTTACCCCAAAATGACTTAACTTTCTCAATTATAATTATAATTTATTAGCCAAATTGAACTGTGACATCACTTTGAACTATATTTTTGTCCCACTTTGACCTGACTTTGACTTTGACTTTGACTCGTGTTGCAGGCGTACTGCGCGCACGGGTCGTGCCGCACGCACACGGACCAGTGCCGGCTGCTGTGGGGCTCCACCGGCGAGACGTCCGACGCGCGCTGCTACACGCACATGAACGTCAAGGGCGACAAGTGAGTCACACTTTCACTTTGACACACTTCAGCTAAAGTGAAATTTACTTACACATTTTTACGGCATGTGTAGAGTGGGCAAATTTAAATTTAATTAAATATATCATTCACGAGCATCTATTTCTGTGGAGGAAGTTGGATGTTACCTTGGTGGATCATCGGCCTATTGACTTAAGTTTATAATTATATTTTATTTATTTTTAATTTAGAGTTGGCCACCAATCATTAAATCATTTAAGATAAGAGTGTAGATCGTGAGTTGTTTAGTAAAAACGCCGTGTAAACCCCAGGAACGGCAACTGCGGCTACTCGCGCTCGGAGCCGCAGGAGTTCTACCGGTGCGGCGCGGCGCACGCGCGCTGCGGCCTGCTGCAGTGCCGCCACCTCAACGAGCGGCTCGAGTTCGGCATGGAGTCCGTCGCCTGGCTCTCCGCCACCTTCATCAACAATAACGGTGCGACACACACGCACGCACACACACGCACGCACACGCACACACGCACGCACACATACGCACACACACGCATGCATACACACGCACGCATACGCACGTGCACGCGTGCGCACACACATACTCTTACACATAGTGGCACCCTCATAGACTCATACACGCACACAGACACAACGATTTGCTTTAAATATTTAGAAAACAAAAGAATCATTTATATCTAAAATGAACAATACACGTACATCATGAATGTATCAAAGTATCAGTCACTAACGTATAAAAAATGTATGTTTATGCTTTACAAATAATTGCCCAAAAGAGAATATCTTAGTTAATGGTTTTTAACCGTTAAGTGTAACGACTAGTAAATAAATAATACGTTGTCAGGTACAATAATACCGTGTCGCACGGCCATGGTGGACCTGGGCCTGAGCGACGTCGACCCGGGCATGACGCCGGACGGCGCCAAGTGCGGCGACGATATGGTATGGATATCATATTTAATATTCATATTATAAAAAAAAAAAAAAAACTGAAGTCAAAGTCAATGTTAAATCCTAAATGTATTTATCCTAAACTTAATTATTAATAATTGATAGTGTAGATAGTTTGTGAGAATGTATGTTTGTTATTCTTTCACGCAAAAATGACTTGACCGATCTAGTTGAAATTTGATATTTAGATAGGTGATACCCTAGATTAACACATAGGTTACTTTATATTCCGGTATTACACTGGGTATGGGAACTTCGCAGGTAAAACCGCGGGACACAGCTAGTATGTAAATAATAATGTTAAGAAAGTAGTGTCCGATGCGTGACCATGTTAATTTATGTTTATTTTCGGTAAACTTAAGTTTTTTTAAGTGATAGAGTCGCCTTTTACGCGTAAATTTGATTTATTTGTCTTGTTTTTAAGATTGTCTGTGTGAAAAAGGGAAAATAAATATATACCGGCGGTAGGTCCATATTTTGCTATCGTAATGAATAAATAATAAAGTTGAATGTTCTTGGGAAAACTTACCGCCACACATTTACGCGCTTTATCTAATAATTGAGGTGCGAGTGAGAGCAAGAATTATATCTGAGTTATGAATCAGCTGTTACTGTACATAGGGGTCTACGTACTGTAGGTACGTTGCCAGTATTTGAGAATTTTCTTGAATTTAGGTCAATAAATCATTAAATATAAATTAAACTAATTTACTGTAATGACGTTTTGTGATGTGTATTGATACATTTTTAGATATATATTTTTAATTATTTATGTTTAACTATATAATTTAATTTGTATTGCTATGTGTAGATGTGTATGAGCGCGAAGTGTGTGCCGGTGCAGTCAGTGCTGGCGAAAATAGCACAAAAAGATGGCGCCGTCTGTCCGTCCAACTGCTCCGGGCACGGCGTTTGTAACTCGGAAGGTAATCTTTTAATCTTTGTTTATTTTATTTGATTTTTCTAACATAAATGATATCCTTCATTCATATTTGAAAAGTCATGTCATGGTGTAAAGTTAATTTCTATTTCCCGACCAGCAATGCTCACCTACGTGTCTTAAGCCTAGTTATTTAAAATACATTGCTATATTTTTAATTGTATTGTTTTATGCCTTTATTGCTTTATTTATAAATAAAATATAAATTATTGCACTAAAGTATTATAGCCGGAATACTGAAACGTTATTTAAGTTTAAGTACAACTCAGATCGGTCCGATTTGAGAGATCGCAAAAATCTGTCAAAATTACTAAACTTGAGGCGTGCTTTAATTTGATTTGCGTATGATTATTTGGCCGATACAGTATCACATGTCGGTCACATGCCGAAAAAGTAATAAAATAATAATAACGCGGACAACATTTTAACCAAAAGTTTTAAGGATATTAATCTTCATCATATCACTTTTATCATAATATATATTTAAATATGAACTATTCTGCAGGTCACTGCCACTGCGAGTCGGGCTTCGCCCCGCCGCTGTGCGCGCTGCCCGGCCCCGGCGGCTCCGTCGACTCGGGCCCCGCCACTGACCCTACACGTAAGCTACTATCCTACTATATATTGTTTAACCGACTTCAAATAAAGGAGAAGTGTCCTATCCGAAAACCTCTTACTATATACCGGTAGGTCCTTATTTTGCTATCGTAAATAACATAATTAATTTGTCCAAACAAAAAAATAAACTAAGTAAAATTGCAAAACTTACATGGCAACACCGTCCCGCGTTCACGTGATCAGCTAGCTATAGGGTCTACGGACCGTACGTGAGTTGCCAGCATTAATCTTTTCACTAGAAACAATTTTAAAACTTTATTGCATGGTTGTTTTTAAATATAGATTTTTTTATGTCATTAAAAAAGTTTTTAAATAGAAAATGTTACCCTTCAGAATCGGAAATATGTTTTGTAACATACTGTATATGCTTTTTAAGGATCAGGAATTGCCAGATGTAAATATTAAAATGATATGTAATTTTAATAATTTCATTATTGCAATATTCTCATATGATATAGCAGAGTAGCAACTATTCTTTACCTATACTTTCAAAATGAATAGTCATAACCAAGCTAAATCTATAAGGCATATTTTGTTTTTCATATTTAATTGTGACAATAGAAGGATAATATTAAGATACATATGAAGTACAGTAAACTGATAAAGTTATAAAATTTTCAGTGCAAAGGAACTTCATGGTGGCGATGTACGTCATCTTCCTCGGCATCCTGCCGGCCGTTCTGCTCGTGTCCTTCATCATGTACTACACCAAGCACAATGGATTTGGCTGGTGGAAAAAGCCAAGGAAAACGTACGTAAATAAAATACTCAAAAGGCCCAACAAATGCCCCCAAAACAAACCAAATTATAAACTCAAATTTCCCCACTTTACTAACATTAATAAACTTATAAATTTCAATAAAAACAAACCAATAGAAACTAGTGTTGATGATACTATAGAAGAAAATATCTATGAGACCATAGATAATGATTATGAAAGTGTCAAAACTGTCAATAGTTATAACGGTCGATTGGACTGGACTAAAAATATGGCTAAATACTTCAAAAGGAAACCTTCGGAAACGCCAGTTAAAATTATACATAAAAAAATTAATAAAGACGATATTGTTATCTCCTGTAGTGTCGCATCTCTAAGTAAAAATGTCGTTATCAATAATCTTAATGATAAATCAAATGTTCCAAAGAAAATAGAAATTATTAAAGCGGGTCTTACTTCGACCACTAATGAGAAAATTAGCAGAGCTGATATTAAAAATTGTAATATAAACGATATAGATGCCATTAATAAGAAAGAAAATAAGATGATCAATGTTAAGAAAAATAGTCCTCTGAAGTTGAGCAAAGATAGTATTGTGAATGCCGGGTTAGCTTCCACTACTAATGAGAAAATAAAAAATAGCAATAACATACAAGTCTCGACCAAAAATGAAAACCAAAATAATCGCCCAATGAATAATGTTAAGAATTTACGCGCCGTTTTCCAAAATAAAGACGTTAATGTTTTATCTAAGAATAATGAATTATGAAAGATATAGTTATGGTCTCATTTTTTTTATCAACACTGCCAAACATTTTGTATATATTATGTTATAAAAATCATAGTGAAGGTATACTTAAATAATTATATTTACATATAAAAATATGCAACGATTTTTGATATAACAGAAAGTATATATAGTAGCAACAATAACACCTATTTTGAATCAATAACTTTTATTTTCTTGTAAACATACCCGTAGATATGTAAGTTCGATAAATTTGTCTCCACTTGAAATTACTTTGGGAATCATTGTAGAGTTTTGATTGTGTTCCTAAACATTTATTAATCCTATCACGCTGGAATGCTTAAATTTAAAAACTTTTTTTATGTATTCAAGAACAAATATTGAATTTGTAAATTAATAATAAAACAATATACAGTATTTTTATTTTTTATATCAAAATTTAAACTCCAGCGTGAAAGGATTGTAAATTATTGATATCATATCATTGTTTGTTAAAGATCGGTTGTCATCGATTTTTGGTTCAGAATAAATATTTTTTTAGTTTTAGAATTTCGTCTGACTACCTTACGGCCAAATACTCATAAGCAAATTAAATTTAAGCACGCCCTAAGTCTCGTAATTTTGACAGAATTGTATGGCTAACTGTCAGATCGGACCGGTTTAAGTTGTACTTAAATTTAAGATGCGTTTCAGTGTTTCGGCATTAGTCAGTCTGTACTTATTTACTTTTTTAAGGATAACCGATCTTAGTTGTGTGAAAAATGCATTTTAGATATATTTTTTTGCATTTTAGTTGTTTGCTTGTGGGTGATGGTGATATTAAAACTTTCTTACTTTATTTCTTTTCTTACTAGACACTTATTTCTTTCTTCTTTACGATGTTTTCTTGCTTGGTGAGTTGTTTTAAAGGTTTTGGAACTAACATAGTTTAATTGCATGCTTCTAACAACGACATAGGCTACATTTTTATATTAATTAAATCCATTAAAAAAAACTGCATGTCATTACTATCGCTAATACTAAATTAACGTTATCATAGTTAATAACTGCGTTAAAATCAAAAACGGCAAAATACTAAAAAAGTAATAACCCTACTAAATGTAGAATAATTAAAGTAATGTATCAAGTGTATTAACAATCAAATATTTATTTTACAGAATTCCTTCGCCGAAGAAATCGAGCTTGCAGCGTCGTATATCTCGTAGCGCTAGTAAATTCGCGTCCAACTTCCAAAATAACACTTCGAATAACGCTCAACCCGTCAGTGTCCACACGCTATCTAACCCAGACGACATGAGCTCCAGTCTTTTAAGGAGTGACTCTGAACACAGTCCCTCAGGCAATATTAACCCCTCAGTCAACTTCTTCGGAAACTTCAAAGGCTTCTCGCTCACTCCCATGGACAAAAACGCCCCCCAAACTGAAACTGATCCCGTAAAAGACACCAAAACAGACACGAAAAGCGCCAAAATTACCCCTGTCCATAGAAGTGGAAGTAACAGTCAGAATGTTAGCCATTTGAAGCCTGTGTTACGTTCCGCGCCTCCTCTACCAGTAGTTCCAACTACCGCTAAAATTAGTCCCAAAACAAGCCCATCTATAAAACGCACTAACAGCTCAGTCCAAAATAGAATAAAAGCGCTCATGAATCCGGATAAAACTGAAGAAGCCCCTGTAGTGTCTAACCCTGCGCCTCGGCCGGTTATATCTAGCCCTATTCTCGAAGCTTCTACGTGTACAGCGAAAGAACTTATATCGCCATTACAAGGGTCAAAAACCTTAGGACCGGTTCGCGCAGCGCCAACTGTGCCAAATATAACTCCAGACCTCCCTAAACGACCGCTCAGCATGTATTCCGCTGGGAATGTTCCCCAAAAACCTCTCCCAGAAGAACCGAAGAAAGTCAAAGAGGGAATCTCTCTTAATAGAATCGCGTCTTTCCTTAAACAGGACAAACCGAAAGAAAAAGAACGCAACCCAGTCGAAAGAAGTCATTCTCTACCGAAAAACCAGAATCATCAGATCAAAGTGTCTAAAGACAAAGTGGCTTTACGAAACTTGCAAATATCAAATCCAATATTACAAAAAGGTATAGATTTGCCCGTCGGTACTGTACCTGTGGTATCCGATTCTGAAGATAATGATGATAAGGCGTTCGTTAACAGAGCTCATAGCATGCGAGTGCCAAATGCGCAGAAACCCTTACAGACTTTCGGTTCGATGCGTCAGGCGCCTGGTGTGGCGCGACCCTTGTCCGGAGTGGGCAGACCAACGGCGCCGCCGCCTCCTCTACCTAACCAAACTGCGACAGACAAAGAAACCTTCATATACCAAAGCCCGAAACAAACTGATATCAAATCAACAGACTACGTGGACTGCATTGAGGAGAAGCCAGCTCCTCTCGCGCATATAGACGAAGAATCCAGTGACAATATTTATGCGATTATCGAGGAGAGTCCAGAGAAACACGCGAAAGTATTTGCAGCACCTCTTCCGATCAAAACAGCGCCACAGCCCCCACCAGAAGGATATAACACTCCAAAACCGATCACTTCCAACTCCGGCAGTACGGAAAGTATGGGCTTACTTGGTGAAATCGTCAATGAAATACAAAACCGCAACTTCGACTCCATATATTCAACGTCAACGCTCGCCAGGAAAAAGGAGAAAGAGAGAAAAAATGCTGAGTTAAACAGAGATAGCACGTACATGAATACAGATTATAAAACACCGGAAAGCGTCTACAGCAATTCTGGTGCCAAATCTACTACAAGCAGTGGCTATTTACATCCTTCAGCTGTGAATATTCCAACTCGTATGCAAAGTGATGATAAGGAAGTAGATAATCCTCCATCGCCGACTCCTAAAGCAAATTCTAAGATACCTACATTCTCAAGACAAGTTACTCCACCGGCTCTTAAAACTAGTTCGTTTAAAAATGTACCCCCGTCCCCTAAAACCGGTGCCAAAAACATTACCAACGTTAAATCCATATCGAATAGCCCTGACTTAGTGTCGAGTTGCGCCGTTCCCGAAATTAAAAACATTAAAGCTCCGGATGTTATCAATAATAATAAACCAGTCGAACCGCCCAAATTAGCAACGAAACCTAATCTAACGAAGCAAAATGACAACCGACCGCCATTAAAACCGGTGACCACAGACAAAAAACCGACAAAACCGGTACTGAAACCTGTCAACTCTGCGACCAATTTAAATAAATCGACAGAAAAATCGATAAACCGCGTTAATTCGAAAACGGACTCCAATGTAAAATCGATTGCCGATAGTCTTAATAAGAATAAACCGAAAGTCGTTCCGAAGCCAACTACACTAGTGCAAAGGACCGATTCTAACGTCAAACAAAATGGCGTCAAGTTAACCTCGAAGCCATCCAATGTTGCTAGTTTACAACAAAAATTCGAAAATAGAAAATCGTTAGGTAAAGAAATTACAGCCGGAAAGAAATAGCATTATTTACAATATTCTCAAGTTTTATGCGAACACACTTCAAGTGTTTTTAAGTAAAATAAGTAACGAACGATCTGATTGTGAAATTACGATATATGATTTAAAATGACTGAAAACATGTGATCAAAATTATAAATAAATCGTACTAGTTAATTGGTATTGTCATAAATTCAGCTAGACATGTAGTTTTCTAGTCGTCGGTGGCACGAGACGTTATTACATAGGTACAAACGCTATAAATTGCAAATATTTTATGTTTTAGCAATATTAAAAACGCTCACCTTAAAGGTACTTTTGGGAAGAAATAATGTTGCAAGTACATTTCATTGAAATTTACTCAAATAATATTAGAACTAGTCCGTCATAGTATCAATAGACATTAGACTTACCAATTTATAGGATAGTCTAATTAACAATAATAAACCTTGTATTTTCAGTAAAGAGATTATTTTTTAGTTCGATTTAAATTGAAAGTGTTCATATTTTCATATGAAGTGGATTTAGTGGAAAACTAGATTATGTGTGTACATATTAATGTAAACGTTATATTATTTTTTCACGTAAAAGACGAAGAAATAAATATAACCTCTAAGTTATGGATCTCTGTAAATATTCCTTTAGTAATTAATTAAAGAAGTGTCTTAATTGATTAGTAATAATTTGTATTTTTATAGAGAAGAGTGTTTGTTTGACTTCATGGATATAGGAGTTTATTGTGTGTGAAATAATCAAGTAAATAGAATTTTTGGTGCTAGCGCGAAATACTAAGTGACTTAAAGGGGATTCATTCATATGTTCAGTTCATTTTTTTTTTTCAAATTATGACCGTTTATATTTAAAGATGGAATACACTTATTAAAACACGTTATACACTTCTGGGTCACTTAGAAATAGGAAATGTGGATAGCCTAGCTTACATAAAATAATAATATAAATAATTTATATATAAAGGGCGCTTACATGCTTACCTATATATAATATATAGCTAATTATACAAAGACTATTATTATTAAACAGTCATATTTATTCACCTAAAACTTATTTTACAAATATGAAACATTATTAACCTTTGGGAGCTTATTTCAACCATTTTGACAATTTCACCCACATTTTTGCAACGCTTTTTTCATAATAAAAGCGCGGGTGAAAATTAAGTGTCCGCCGTTTAATTATTTATATATAACTCTTTGCATCACATTAGGTACCTATTTTACTTAATATTAGGTTATTAACATCTAGAAATTGGTCTGTAAGCGCTCTTTGGCAAGTAACGAGTTAGAAGTCATTCGTCCATTAATATCCACTGCCAGTGTACAAAGATGGTGCTGACGTCGCAAATGCAATAGATGGAAAAATAACTGTTGTATTATATTGCTATGTAACTGTGTTATAATTACTGGTTTTTAATCGTAGCATACATATGTTGTCATAGAGAAAAGTCATATTTTATTATATTACGTTGCTTTTTCATTAGGTTCTAATTTCATAAAGCGCTTTGGTTTTTTACGAACGTGTCGTATATCTCTAGGATTTTTATAAATTAACAAAATTTATGATTTTTTTTAGTCCTTATAGTCTTTCTAGACCACTATCTACTAACATTGAACAATTTCTTTTAAATGTTGTTTTGTTAACACTTAAGTTCACCGTAATCCGTTTGTTTATAGACTTTTTCAATAAGTATACTTACGCTATGAAATTATATGTATGCTATGAAAGTCATAAGATATGAGGTAAAGAGAATGTTAGTCTTGTACTTTGTGTATCTATAGTATATTTATTTATTTATATAAACATGCATTGGTTCTTGAATTAGAAATATAAAAATTATAGTTGATGAATACAGTTTACAATTTACACACAGTAATAAAGTGTTGCCATAATTAATGAAATCATCGACAATTCAATGTGATACAGATAAAATAAAATTTAAGAACATTTATTTAACAAGTATTATATATTGAGTTATATATAACCTACATAATATTTTTATACATTTAATTATATAAGGCTTAGTAAATTTGGGCAGCTTACTTTTGGGTTGTATTTCAAACACATTTTATTCACTACTTAATTTAACTAAATTTAAACTTTTATTCATGTTTAGTTCAATAATGTCTTTGCAAACTTCTTATAATTATATTAGTTGCGAAAAGTACATATAATTTGTAAATACAACCAAAGAAATTGTATTTAAGAATATTTTTGATTGAGTGTGTGATTAAGACGAATGAGGAATGTTTTTTTAAAGACTGTAATTTTCGCACTTTGTCACAAAGCCGTGACGTGATTTCAATAAAGCTTATGAATCAAATGTTTACTCAGCGAATTAAATGATTACTGAAATTTGCTTGTTTTATTATTTACTATCCTAGACTTCTCTAATAATGCTTACAGATAAATAATGTAATTACTTCACATTTAGTAATTCTTCTTAGTATCTATGATTTGATGCCATGTGTTATTTTCTTTCTAACTGCAGTAGGATAAGGATAGACTTTATAGCTTGTTCAATCTTACTCTCGTTGGTGATTTACTAATGACTAACTATTAGTTAATTTTGGAAAATTTGCAGTTTTAATATAAGAATACTACTTAACATTTACAAACAAAGAATAGAAACAATATATTTGTCAAGTTGTCAAAGGTAAAATGATCAATTTGCACACAAAAATACAAGGAATCTACAGCAGTGTCACTTATGCCGAAATACTGAAACGCAACTTAAAAATAAGTACAACTTAAACCCGTCTGATTTGACAGTTCGTCATACAATACTGTCAAACTTACAAGGCGGGCTTAAATTTAATTTGCGTATGAGTATGTGGCCGTTAATGTTAAAAATATATTAAGTGGGCTAAATAAAAAGCATCACTTGTGCAATTTGGTTTATTAAATTTGTATGAAAATTTATTACACAAGACAATTCTTATCATAGAAAATTAACCTATTTCAAATGTTTATCTTATTCACTTCCCTGCTGCTGTTGCAAGCGGATTCCTTAAAACTAAAATTACAGAATCACCTCGTAAAAACATCTTTGAGATAAATCTGTCCTTATTTACTGCTTTACCCTGAAAAAAAGTTAAAATACATAATTAGAGTATTTATTGACCATTTTTATTTCATTTGTCTTCTTGAAAATATTACATATACAACACAAGGGAACAAATTTAAACATTTTTCTTGTTCCATGGAATTTTATGCCTGTTGTTTACTAATTTTAGGTTGCTGATTTCAAGTCTATCCTCATTTTTTCTGTAACAGCTCCAGTTGTCGAGATACAGGTATCAGCCGAATTTTTGTGCTAGTCATATTTAAAATTCAATTTAAGCTTGCAGTTTGTGTTTTAAGTCTTTTGTTTAACAATGTCTGTATCGAAAATATCTGTAAAACCGATTACAACCATTTTTGATACATCAGTGGTGAATACACTTTAAAAAATTGTAGGCTAAGTGTGTCGGAGTTCACAAAACGGGTGTATTTACTTTGGATTTCCTTTGTACACCCGTGACAAGTACTGGATCCCGCATATGGTATGTAAAACATGTGTGGAGTCTTTGAGATCATGGGCTATTATGAAAAGATCCCATTTTATGTATCAAATACGAGAAATTGCGATGGCGAGAACCTTCAAATCATCAAGACGACTGTTATTTTTGTGTGGTTGATAAAAACGGGATTAACAGGAGAAATCGGTCAAAATGGTTTTACCCTAACTTGTTATCTGTTTCTTAACTAGTCTTGAGCTCCGGCGATAAACCATATTAAACTAGGGCTCATGAAACAATTTGTCAAAGCTCTGAACAAGGATGGCGCTTGTTTAAAATACATCTCTAAAAAGTTCCAGAATTTGAGCACTGAGAAACTTAAAGCTGGAATTTTTGATGGCCCACAAATAAGAAGATTGATAAAGAATGAAAATTTTATAAGATACATGACTGACATCGAAAAAAATGCTTGGAATAAATTTGTATGGATTACACAAAAATTTCTTGGAAACAAAAAGGATGAAAGTTATTCTGAGCACATTAGATTGATGTTGTCATACTTCCAGCAGCTTGGTTGTAATATGAGCATCAAGGTACACTACCTCCATAGCCATTTGGACCGTTTCCCTGAAAATCTTGGTGATCTGAGTGTCAAATTATATTTTGGATGTACTACATAAGTGCACTTTGCTACTACATTAAAAATTGATATTAGTCAAAGAACTATCTTAGTCACCTTAGTGCAACTCAATTTTCATTTCATTGATGAAATAAGGACAGTTGGGAGTACTCTTTTCTATATGTAGATAGGTATAAGATTTTTAAGGTTATAATAATTAATCTCAATTAGTCGCTGTTATGAAAATAACTTTATATTAACAATTATTCTTACCTTTTTACCTTTACCCGTTCTCGGTACTTCCGTCCACATTTCTTTGACGTTTTCAAGTACCATGTTACAATGCCGGTCGAAAGCTTTTACACGGCCGAGCAGTTTCTTATTGTTTCTACAGTTAATAAGAACCTGTGTATTGTTTTTAACCGATTGTGTGAGTACTGACAGTGGGCCTGTGCTAAATTCTTCTTCTTCTATCTTTGCTAATTCCTCTAAAGTCATCTCAGAGCGGGGCTTCGATGTTGTTGCCCTAAAACAATTGGTTAATGAAGCAATTATTTCATATTTCCAAAAAATAGCACGATATAAGATTGGTGGCCAAACATTCAACTTACATGATTGTTTGCGAATCGTATACTGTCTTTGTGATAAATGATAATGAAACTCTAAAACTTTCAGATTTCAGAACGCCTCACGTTTACGATGCGATGCGATTAGTATACCATAAGTTATAGAATACAAACATAAACTGACACCTACCAAATTTTCTCTATGGTTTCCACAGATACACCAATTATTCATGTTTATGTATTTTAATGTTACATACTGCCTATGGTAGTAAATTGTGCGTCAGGTACCTAATAAATTATGCGTCAGTTTAATTTTGATACTTTCATAAAATACATGACGGCTATAACAAAAGGATCTATAAAAGCTTCACCATAAAAATGGCTAAAATTAAAAATAATTTACGAATTAGCGATTAAACTTAAATCTCGTACATTATTTTAAGGAAATCAACTACAACTGCACAAATTTTTATAGGAGAATAAAAGGATATAATATTAATTAAGAACGCACTTCATATATTTTGTTGCTAGTAGAATAAATAAAAAAGCAGATCGTTGAGACTTGAGAAAAAATATCATCACTAGAGGGCGTCCAATGGGCTCACAGAAGATAGCCCCGCAAAAATAATTTTTTTTCTAATTTTCAACTATTTTACTAATAAGTCGTTTGTTCATCGTTTGTTCTTGATTGTTCATCGTTAGTTATTGTTTGTTCTTTATT
>DWAJ01002182.1:0-18605 GCA_018238005.1 Eurema mandarina
ATCAATCGACCTCATTTTTGGCATACAGTTAGTTGAAAAGATGGAGAGCAACATAGGCTACTTTTTAACTGAAAAAACGGGTTATAAGGGGGAAGGGGGGGGGGTCAAAGTTTATACGAAAGTCCACGCGGACGGAGTCGCGGGCAACAGCTAGTAAGAAATAATTACATTACATAGAACAAAGTCGATTTCTTTTGTCTGTCCCTATATACATAGGTTAGCTTAAATCTTAAAAACTATGCGACCGATTTTCATGGGCTCTTTTTATCAGATAGAATGATTCAAGAGGAAGGCTGATTTATTGAAATCAAACTGCTTTGTTTGTGTGTGAATGTAGGTATGTTACTTACTCTTTTACGCAAAAAAACGCTCAATCGATTTAGCTGAATTTTGGCATGACGCATGCAAGTAGATTAGACCCTCGGTATAGTACGCGTCATTTATGTTTAGCGCTGGACGAGAATAGCTGCGCATCGGTAGAATCACGCTCGTAAGTCGTAATTGACGTATTGGTGCTCAAAGACAACACGACTGGGACAACCAATCAACGCTCGCGCAACCGACGATCACACGCCCCGCGCGCCGCGCCGTTACCTCGATACCTTATTTTTGACTTCTGCGCAGGTTTCGTTCAGCGCTAAAGACTCGTGACGCGTACTATAAGAACACAGATGATAGAATGCTTTTTTATTCCGGGATAGCCATGGAAACGGTAACTCTATGTGTTGCGACTTGCGACGTACCAAATATCTATAATTTATTCTTAAAAAAAAACATCTTGTCTATTCTTGATATAAATTAATATTCAAAATTCAAATGACATTTAAAAGAAGATTTATTTCGATGAAAATTGGAACAAGTTTTATTTATTAACATACCTATGTATTTGTATAATGATTTAGTCGGAACATAATTATAGCTAACGCATTTGATAAACTTACCCTAATTAATATATACATTTATTAATTAAAACATTATTTACTATAGCAGCACTAATATATCTGTAACACTGCTCCGTATCCAGAGCAGTACAAACATTTCCAAAAGAAAGCAACACTGTTGATATCCATACTAATATTATAAACCGGAAAGTGTATAGATGACTGTATGTTTGTCTTTCTTTCACGGCAAAACGGCTGGACCGATTTAGTTGTAATTTGGTATGTAGATATATGATGGCCCTGGATTAAAACACATAGTACTTTTTATACCGGTATTGCCCCGGGAACGGGAACTATGCGGGTAAAAGCGCGGGGAACAGCTAGAAAGCAACATAAATATTATTTTTTATTACTATAAATTTGATTTATTTTTGGCAAACATTTAAAAACTATAACACATAAATGCTTATATATATTAAGCAGGTAACCTAATAAGTATTTATGTGCTCTGAAAGACACAAAAAAAAATCTAATTTACTTTAAAACATCGAAAAATATTTCAAATAATAAAAAAGGTTTTAACTTAGGTATACCACTGTCACTATCTGGCTGCAAAAAAAAGTAAAAACAGTTTAAAAACGTACAATGTACCATTCCGAACTCATCTGCCATGAATAAGACTGTTCATAATTAGATATAATATAATATGTATATTAAGTACACACAACTCATAATAACTAAGAAATGTGGTTCGCCGGGATTCGCGTCAAGATCCCAGTTTTATGATCTTTTTGCATCCTGTCAGTTCAATAACCCTTAAGTACTAAGCTATTTCAAATCGATGTTAAAAATACCGGAGATTCCTTTGATATATTTTCTTTTCGCAGAAACCATTCTCTTTATTCATAAATAATCACGTTTCAACGTTTATAGTTAGTTTATATGAATGTATTATAAATTATTTTAACTTAGCATGTATTTTAATTACTTATTTTAACGTACAACCGACTTAATTAATCAAATAGAAAATAATGAATTAAAAACCCAATTTCACCAAAACCAAATTACATTTAAAATACATCGAAGATATCACTAATGATCATTGATCACAGATAGAAAATCACAATTGCTGATATACATAACTGTAAATTATCGTTCATTCATTACAAATACCGTTATTTACTTACTTGTTATATCGTAAATCATTAACTATATCACACTACACTAAAAAGCGCGGTCGGACGGTAAGCGCGCGCGCATCTGATGACCGATGGTCTGAGACTCACCACTTCACCGTTCCCTCGCAGGTCACAGCTCAATACTTCACTGTATTCGCAATCGTCATTCGATCGAGGATGCATTGAATACGTCATCTGACAGCCTAAAGAAAGTAACTATCACACCGTAGCGCGCGAATGATAAAACAAACGCCATTTTTACTCAGCTTAATAATTAATCTTAATTATTAAATACGATCTTTGTTTGACATATCATATACACATAATTAATAGTCTTACATATATTATAAGAAATTAAAAAAATACATAACTTTTCGATAGATTTATAAATTATTGTTCTGTAAATAAAATGACATAATATTATTATTTAACTTTAATGTTTAATAGTTTTGGAGACGAATATTCATTGTTTTGTATCTTAATAAAAAGTTAAAACATTACTCGTTTTAATTTGGGCGTTAATTGGTTAACTTTGCTTTTCTTTTCTCATGAATTCGGGTCGGCTCATGTTTACACTTTACTCTTCTATTCTGTTCAATCGGTCGTCTTCTAAACATTCACATCTTTCATGGAAATCTGGAGATGTGTGGATATTATACATACTCCATGATACTATACATAGTATTTATAAAATATCCACATGTATGTACTTTCTGTTTAAATTTTTAATCACGTGAAAAATGATCATATCGTAAAATCGTTGCAATTCAAATAACAGTATCTAATCTAATCTAAATAAACAACCAATTTTTATATTTACTTACGCTAAACTCTATCTTGAAGTGGATAGATATTATTCGTTCGTATATGAGTTACATACGAACCAAGTTATGAAAAACATATGAATGTGTAGTTTAATTAATTAAAAATATAAAAAAAGAAATATTTTAATATATATTGATGAACATCAGTCTCGTCCATATTTATCAGTTATGTTATATACTGATTGGATACGGATATTGGAATGATTATTATATTGGATACGGATATGAAATTATTTCGGATTATCCGTTAGTTTCGAATAATTTCGGTTACGGATATTAAAATTTTAAGGAATTTCAAAATTGTTTTATATAAATGTCACCATTTAGTAGAAATAATCAGAATTAATAGAAAAAAATTAAAAAGAAATATTAAGTGTTATCTTATCTACCTAAAATAAAAATGCCGCCCATATCCGAAACTTTTGAAACAAAAAGTGTTAATCGCACTAACTATATCAAACTAAAGAGTTTGGTATTAAAACTAACGTTTGAACGTTCGTTTCGGTGTAAGAGAGGTGTTGCCCGTTGCCAGTGACCTCAGTTTACCTTGCGAAGTCAACATAACCCTGCAGTTGGCGATCCACGTCAAGTGTCATGCACGTTCGCTTTAATGTCGTTTTAAAATTAACATCTTGCAGCAACTTTGTCTGCAATGTTTATTTTATTATCTATATATTTTTTGAGTTGTCTAAAAAGAAATGTCGCCGTTCGTTAGATAATATTTACCTTTAATTGGAACAGTTCATTTATCCTTAATAAAAAACAAATACATATATGTATGTATATATACATATATCTTAAACTATGATATTATATAATAGATATGTTATACCCATACAAATCAACTGAAAAAAGTGTTCCGCACAGCAGCGGCAGCACACATACATACAAGTCAAGACGATAGAAAAGAGATAAACGATAAAACCAACAAGAGAAAAAGAGTTAGTTTTGTCAGTTGCGCGTGAATGCAGCGGAAACCAATCACCTAAAGGTCCTGATCAGGATGTGTTTACGTCTTCAAAAATTTGCGCTTATAACATATTTATTTAATAATATCATTGATCTTCACTAAACATTCATAATATTATATTAGCAAGTCCTATAAACGTAATTAATTTTAAATTCCGTTTCAATATATCCTAATTCCTATGTATTAATACCTAATCTATCAGCATGCCAAGTTTCAGCTAAATCCATTTAGAAGTTTTTACATGAAACATTATAAAACATACAAAACATCCTAACTTATTGTAATCGTAGCACTTATAGTAGTAGGAAGTCAGGATGTTTTTTAAGTAACTATTGTTTTTTATAACGTAGTTCAATAAATAACAGTTTCAATGGATCTTATGGGTCAATAGAATATCATCTGGCCAATAGTCCCGTTATACTTCGCAGCCTTGAGAACTGTGCTAACCATAGAATGTTAGCCGCAAATATTATACTTATTAAGGTCATGTTTCCATAACGAGAATTTGATAAAAGATAAGTATGAGTACAGTGGGCAACAAAGGTATATTAAGAAACTTCTGAACGCAAAAATAAATTGTTTAATTTAATGTTCGCTAATGATTTTTTTATATAAAAAACGTTTATTTATATCATATTTTAGTGTAATGATGATTTTTGAACGTTTGTAGAAGACTAGGAATTATAAAGTTATTTTTAGTTCCGTATAGATTCACAAATTCATGGATTCAAGAGAACAATTATAAAATAGAAAAATATTATGACTTTTTTAATTACTAGTTTTAAATACTTAATGAACTTCATTTGTATATAGAAATAGCGACCTTCTCCGGCTTCGTATACAATTATTTACTATACATATAAACCTTTCTATCGAACGTCATTTCTATTGAAAAGATTGCGTCAAAATCCGTTTTTGTCTTGGATTTTTTAATATTTTAACCAACTTCAAAAAATGAGAAGGTTTCTCGATTCAACCTAGTATATTATATGCTTTTTAATGATTCTTTGGGTATACGATTGAATGAGAAAATACATTATTATTTTACAATATTTTAAATAAAAAACAAAAAATGTAATAAAACAATTTATTGCTTCCTTTTATTATATTCATATCTAATTAAATTTATAATACTTGGATTGTAATATTGAATATTAATTTAAAAATTAAGTCGAAATATGTGTCCCTCACCGCTTGCACCCATGCGAATTGGTCAGACATTTCGATAGTAATATTAATAATAATTAACTAATTATTTCTATTGGTAATACTTGTAAAAAATTGCAATTATTATTTCTAATTAAGTACATAAAAAAGGAAGTCGTATGTATCGTAATTCGTTTCGTATTAAAATATAAATACAATGCTCATTTTTTATAAATAACACACTTTTTTAAATATGGCAAGGAACTAGGACATTATACTGACAACATTATTGTGCGTCAAAACTTGTGCGTATTGCCTTAAATTAAAATCGAATTCTGACAGTTTTTAAAATAGAAGACAAAAGTTATCTGTAATGATATTTCGCGGTAAATCTTATAAATACATGAATAAAATACAACCAAACATCACAACATTCCATTGTCAAACATTACCTTTATTTAAAAGTAAATTGTAATTTATTTTGGCGGGTATTTTAATGATGGTAACATTGGATTTTATTTTAAAATGGTACAAATCCATCAAATAAGAATCATTTTCCTACTAACACATAACACATACGTCTTACAAACAAAACATAATGGTATAAATGACTAGTCTAACTTAAAAATACTAAATAATAACTTTGGTCGTTGTGCCATTTTTTTCGCATTTACAGGATTTTTGCAATTTTTTTTTATATTTTTCTCTTTACAGTCGCAATTGAATCGAAAGCGTCGGTGTTGATGTTGGTTGCGACCTGAAATATAAATACGTTATAGAAATATAAAAGAGTATAATAAAATTATAAAGGTATTAACATTTTCAACAGACGTCAAGTAATGACATCTTATTAGAAATGTCATTACGTTTCGATCGGTAAACGTCGGCAATGGAGGCCCATTTTTCCCTTTTCCGCCATTATTTCCTTATGTCATTAATTCTTTCCTTTACCCCTTATTCAAAGACCGGCAACGCATTCATAAGGCACTTAGCATTGCATCTTTTCATTATCGGAGATGGTTGCTAACAATTCCGCCTCCTGCTCTGTTCCCTACTATCACATAACGATTATTTATTAACGAGTAATATACGATAAATTTAAAAGTTAAGCCAAACCGTTGTGGAAGCACCGGTAGCTTACTCTTCAAAGGTTATTTGAAAATTCTTTATTCTATTAATATACAGCATAAACCAGCTGTCAACTATCAAAATACCAACTGTCAAATTTTAAGTGTCACAATACGCACAGTTTAATTAGTCTTCTTAGCATCTTTACTCTCTTCTTTGGGCTGGCCCTTGCCGAGAAGCTTGGCCAGAGAGTCCCATATACCGCCGAGAAACAGAGCACAGAAGAGATTCTCGAACGGCGCGAACGGGTCGTGTATACCCAGTAGAATTGATGACAACTGTAAGGGTTAATAATGACAATGATTATAATAATACTAGCTGTTGCTCGCGACTTCGTCCCCGTCGGATCTATTTCTTTTATTATGTTATAGTGAGTCAATCTTAGGATATAGACATAATATACTGTCGCGAACTTTTTTTTAAATAATTTTTTTGCTCCTATTAGTCGCAGCGTGATGTTATGTAGCCTCGATAAATTGTCTATTCAATAAAAAAGAATTTTTCAATTCGAACCAGTAGTTCCGGAGATTAGCGCGTTCAAACAAACAAACTCTTCAGCCTTATATAGTATAGATTTTCATTCAAAGAGCTTCGTCCATATCAAAATTAATCGGGGTCGGCACAACATGATTTGGTATGGTATGACAACATCGTATAGACTCAACCAGCGACCTCTCTGTCTCATTCTATAGAATAGATATATGCAAGTATTTTTAAATGTTTTTTAAGTTTTTAAAAGATTGCAATACCAATAATATACCAATAACCCGACGAAAATATAAACCATTAAACTTTAAAAAAGTATATAAATAATATGACTGATATTTTTGTGGTTGCGCTTTAAACGGCATTGACGATAAAGTTAAACGTACGAGTTACTTATATGTGCGCGAAACGGCAATGCGAACCAATCTTTAACCCAAAGTCGTTTCATGTCTCGTTTGAATATAGATATGGCGTCAATTATGTTATGTTGTAGCGTAATAAATTTCGTCAATAATTATAAAGGTTACACATCTTGTTGGAATAAAGATTACAAAATAATATTGCGTTATTACCTCACCCTACCGGCTACCATGACCTATTTCTTACATCCAGAGTATGGACTCTGGCAAAGTTCAACTTTAGAATGTTCTGGAATGGTCCAGAATATTCTAAAGCCCTAATGGAGCTTCAAATTGGAATAATGAAGTATTCCATTAATGGAGTATTAACATAATAACAAAATAGATTAGACCACAATTGAAAAACAAATTGACCCTAATTGATTAAGGCATACAAAAGTGATTAATACAAAGAACAGGCCTATGGATTATACAGACATACCTTTTGTAGTTTAATGACATTTCGTTATCGTTAATTGACTATTGAATCAGTTTTACGACCGTTTCAAATTATCTAACCATAATATAATCTTCTAATACAGTACAATGTGTCGAAGAATGTTTTTTTAACTAGAACCTAGAATTCTTACCTAAAACTATTACATAAACGTCATCCTGTGTTACCATTAGTTGACTTCTTTGTTAATCAATTGATATTTTATTTGCAATAAAATTATTCTTCAGATAATAAATTAAATATCTCAAATAAGTAGTAAGAAGGGTGGGATAGGTACAGCTAATAAATTAATAAAGAAAAAAATACCTTGAAGTAGACGAAGAATATAACGATGCCGAAGTAGACCAGGGCGTGAGGGGCGGAGATCAGGTCCGTCTTTTTGTCCAGGACAAAGATGATGGAAGCGATCAGAGAAGCCTTCGTGTAGCTGGAATACATAGACCATAGTTATTAGGACATTTGTTATATATGTTATAGAATATTACTATCAGTATTCTATTAGTTATTTCTATTTATTATATCATTTTTTATAACATAGCCAGAGCCATAAACACTCGCAGAGCTTGACAGCGTTCAAATTAATGGAAAGCAATTAAATTGAGCTCCTCATTCTGAATAGTCAATACAAAAGACAAAAGTAGAGTCAATTATATAATGATCCGATATTTCCCGAATCGTCAAAGTATAAACATTACCACTAATTTACTTTTCGTGGGGAAACGCTCACACATACCCACAATCCCGGGGGGAGAAAGCACGTTGCGTCTGACTCCAACGGACTAAAATCCCACTTTCGAGTGATCAATGATCGTTGTTGTCTTCACTTCATTTACCATTTAGCCTGGTTTTTAACCAGCGATTTCACTGTACTAAATTAATTGACTGAATTTAGCCCGCGATTTAGCCAGCTTAAGTCAAATGCTCTTTAAGTCAACTTACAAGCTAGGCTGCATGGTCTCCATGGCTGTCGGGGTCCACGCTCCACGAATCAGTCTTTCCACTAGCTTAGTGAAACCAGCGCCGTTACCTTTCAGAGTACCTGGAAAATTGAAACAAAAGGTTAAGTTTTTATTCTAGTAATGTGCTGTATTCAGCTAGTTGCTATTCTTGCAGCGTACAAAACTCCTTAAATGTTAAGGCGATTTTAGTAGATAATTTCGTTAAGGTTTGGTTGACGTAGACACATGTAATATACACATTTACACTGAATTGGTATTTCCGTAAGCTCAGTTGATAAGCTTCAAAAGTAGATAATATACCCCAGTAATATTTTTGGAGGCCACCAGTCAATTTAAATCTAGTGGCTGGCCTATACAGGTCGGGTTTTCCTCGCGGAAAAAGTAGGTGGTTATATCAGACTTCTGACGGAAACTGGTGTACCTCCGCACGCCCTGACACGGACGGACTTGCTAGGAAGCAGTTAAGTCTTCAAGAAGGTATAATAACTCACCAACAACGATCATAATAATATACGCGTTGGGATACAGCTTAGCAGCATGGCTGACTCCATCGTAGACTTTCTTCGCACGATATATTTCCTTCATGGCAGCTGCTGTCACCTTCACTGGCAGAAACTTGGCCACCTTATAACCAACATCGAAAGGCGTGTAGAATACTACGTACCTGGAAATTTTAAACAATATTTTTTTTAAATGTACAAATAATATTTAGAGAACTGAAGATTCAAGTAAAGATTGTTTTTTTTTTCATATACTATGAAGTGGTGGGACGAGCTGGACGTACTTGCATTTGAGACTTTTAATATAGTTTTTGCTTTCGTAAAACACAATATAAAACAAAATTAAAAGATTAAACTGATGAAATATGTTTTAAAGCAAAACAATGACGAATATGACATAATATAAGTACTTTGATTTGCGTGAAAGTCATTAGAACAAAAGAGTAGATAGAAATAGTATGTACTCATACAGTTATTAAATGAGTCACTATTTTATATAAAATCTTTATATACTTAACAATTCTGACATAATATACATACATATCTTACACGTCTA
Organism: Eurema mandarina; assembly: GCA_018238005.1. Taxonomy (NCBI): domain Eukaryota; kingdom Metazoa; phylum Arthropoda; class Insecta; order Lepidoptera; family Pieridae; genus Eurema; species Eurema mandarina. Next base: position 9,484 of record DWAJ01002182.1, read on the forward strand.
TCAAAGTTCTAAATACATACGCATTATCATACTTATTAGTTATTATAGTACGCGTCACGAATCTTTAGCGCTGAACGAAACCTGCGCAGAAGTGAAAAATAAGGTATAGAGGTAGCGCGGGGCGCGTGATCGTCGGGTGCGCGAGCGTTGATTGGTTGTCCCAGTCGTGTTGTCTTTCTCGCACCAATACGTCAATTACGAGCGCGATTCTACCGATGCACAGCTATTCTCGTCCAGCGTTAAACATAAATGACGCGTACTATACCTATGACTACTAGCTGTGTGCCGCGGCTTTCACCGCATAATTCCCGTTCCCGAAGCAATAGCGGAATATCAGATCAGTATCATATCTTTTAAGTTGAATCAAACTGCACACGGTGTGCAAATTTAATTTAAAATCGGTTCTGTAGTTTAGGAGTCTATCGCGGACAAACAACGTGACACGTAATTTATATATATTGAGAAGATTGTAACAGTTTCGAGCAAAACAAAAGAAATAATAATGTTAATTGAACACTATTCCGGGCTCGTCCGGGATTTGAACCCGGGACCTCTCGCACCCGAAGCGAGAATCATACCCCTAGACCAACGAGCCACATGGGTGAGTCTTGCATTTTTATATCGTGTTTTATCGTGACTAGGAAAATAATTTGACAAGCGCGTAACTCTTAATAGAAAACATACTTCACCAAAAATATTAAATTCACCAAAGCATATATTTTGGTCTGTATTTAGCCTTAAAATCTGTACTAATAATTATAATAGTTCGTTTATTTGAACGTGCTAATCTCAGGGACTAGTGGTTCGAATTGAAACATTATTTTTGTGTAGAATAGTCGATTTATCCAGGTAAGTACATGACAGATATGTCATTATATTGTGACTGCAATAAGTTGGAATGTTTGGGTAAAGAAATATCCTTCCTCCTTTTATAAAGGCAGCCAACACATTGAAGAAATTTTCTAACCTTGTAAATAAATACTCATGAGCGAAGATAATTGCAGACAATAACATTAGCTATCGCGAATTCAGACTAACCATATACTCTTATCATATGAGATATTTAAAACGTTATTTCCATTTTTTACTTAAAGGGATAAAATAGCTTAAATTGCGTTCTAAATCTTTATGTAAGACTAGCTGACCCGTGCCCACTTCGTTGGGCATAATGTTAATTATCTTTATCGGTTTTTTATATAGCCTATGACACTCAGCAGTAATGTGGCTTGCTATTAGTGAAAGAATTTTTTAAATCGGTTCAGTAGATCCCGAGATTACCCCTTACAATTTAACGGACTCACAAACTTTACTTCTTTATGGTATAGATAAAGAATACTAGCGACCCGCCCCGGCTTCACTCGCATATCTCATGCATGTAATTTTTGAGAATATATATGAATTTATGGATATGTTTGTTATTCTTTTACGCAAAAACGGCTGAACCGACTGAAATTTGGCATCTAATCTATACTAATATATGAAGCTGAAGAGTTTGTTTGTTTGAACGCGCTTATCTCAGAAACTACTGGTTCGAATTGAAAAATTCTTTTTTTATTGAATAGACAATTTATCGAGGAAGGCTTAAGGCTACATAACATCACGATGCAACTAATAGGAGCGAAGAAATAATGGAAAAACAAATCAACGGGGACGAAGTCGCGAGCAACAGCTAGTTAGATTATATCCTGGATTAACACATAGGATACTTTATATCCCGGTGTCCCCTACGCGGGTAAAACCGAGGGGCACAGATAGTAACAAATAAACAAACATGATAGTACTGGCAAATTTCTCAGTTTTAATGAATAATTTAAAAAATAATTAATTAATAATCTTTTCCACTATTTTTTTAACTTCAAAATAATGTAGGTATAATATATTATAGTATGTATTAATCTTTATCGTTATAAATTATATTTAAATTATGTGTATGTTGTGGACGCCTATAATTGTGGCGGCATTATTTAATTTGTAAATCTTGTCTATTGTGTTACTCTATATTTAATGTTCCCCTTTTAAATAAATAAATAAATAAATCTAACAATATATCCTTTACCAAGTCACGGTTCCAATGAGCAGTTGAGGCGTGTTCTTCAGCGGCGCGAGGATGGGTTCTCCTAGCAGACCGTTGGCGACCATGCCACCAGCGAAGATAACTAGCATGGTGGACAGCCAGCATGATAGCGGATGCTTGCGGGAGAAGGATTGCGCACCTGGAAGAGAGATAAATTCAAATACATAGTTGTAATGTAATAAAAAAAATATATTATACATACAGACGAATTGAGAACCTCCTCCTTTTTTTGAAGTCGGTTAAAAATAAAATGGGTTATCTGTATAGTCGGTTTGTTGATCATTTGCCGATTGTACTTTTTGATCACGCGCGGAACGAGCGACAAGCGAGAGCTTGTCACTCTATATATAAAAAAAAATCGCATGAAAAAATCCTTGCGTTGTCTTAAAGATTAAGGCATACATAGGAACAGACAGGAAAGCGATGATAATGATCTGTATATGCACGTTATGGCTATCATAGTGTAACAGGTAAATATTTTAATAAAAAAATCTGTTCGATCAACTCTCTTTCTTTAATAATAATTTCATCTATTACATCGATTGTTTTTGTAATTCAAAGATGACGTGGCAGTCGGGTAAAGTTGACAGCTATTTCGCAACATGATAATACGGCTCGTTGGTCTAGGGGTATGATTCTCGCTTCGGGTGCGAGAGGTCCCGGGTTCAAATCCCGGACGAGCCCGTGAAAATTATCTTTTTATTTTCTAATACATAGCTAGCAGTTACAAAAAATACGTACCAAAAAAATCTTATTCATATAAATATAATAATTTTAAAGCTGTATAATACTTATGGTTTATTTATTTTTTCGCCTAATTTTGCGCCATCTGTAGGTTTTTTATGACGTGTACTTCAGTCATTTGTTTTCACTGAACGTCAACTATTTAGTTCTTATCTCGCATATAACCTATTTGATTAACATTCAAATAAAAAATCTGTAACGCACCGATAAAATTCATAAAAAAAAATCATTTATGTTATATAATAAATATTTACTTAATCCTTGATAATTTTTTTGATAATTGCAATTTAGCGATAAGACCGTATAATTTTCGATCAAAACTACATCATGTGATAAATTCAATAACATAAATAAATAGTTAATAAATCAATGAATAATTTAAATCAAGAATATCGTTTAATAACATAATATTGGCTGGATTAATCCAACACGAGGTTCATTTTATAATACAGGGAACAAATCTATTTATAACGCAATAGGTGTTTTTATTTTAGAACGACGTTGTGGTCGTTTTGAAATAGTAAATTGTCTACATTCGCCACGGTTAAAAGCACGAAGGATACGGAAATAGATTTCATATTTAATTGGCGGGAAAATATATAATATACTTTACCAGACCCTAAATCCTCTCTCACGGCAAGAGCGCAGAGCAAAGAATGCGCTATATCGAAATACGGGTACATTTTCAGTTTAATGACCTGGTTGGCCAGGTCTAAGAACGCTTCGGGATCCATGGTGAATGTTTTTTGCGTTTAAGAGAGGTTAAAAAAGCGATTATTTTCACAAAACACCGACGATACGCGACACTGAAGTGTCCGCGACCGACCGCGGGCGACGTAGCCGCGAGACTGGTGAAATATCTAAATATCTATACTAAGATGACTTTTTGGATTATTTTGGTCAGTCAAACTAACGCTTCGGACAGCGTTTGAAATTCCGTCACGGTAGACATTTGTCGTTGGAGTTCATTTACTTTTTATCCATTTTATTAAACGATTTTAAAATTATGTACTATGTTTAGATATCATGTGTAATTTCGGCATTCGAAAGTAAGTTTCCGTAGTGTAGCGGTTATCACGTGTGCTTCACACGCACAAGGTCCCCGGTTCGATCCCGGGCGGAAACAGTACTTTTGCAATATTTTTGTAACTACCTTTACAGTATTTGTATTTAGACAAGTCATGATTAGTAAATTGTAATGTCATGATGATATTAATATTTAGTTCTTTAAGTACATAGTTACTTCCGAAGAACAATTTGCTTCTTATATCAGTCTGAAGTTAGTTTACCTTTTCCAACCACTACATGGTTATCAAAATTATTTTAGTACTTATTTTAATACCCTTTTTAACTACAACGGTATGAAATGAAATACACATACAATTCAAAATTTTATTACAAATAAATACAAACATTATTTTAACTTACTTAAAAATAAATTAATAATAAATATTATGATAGGTCGAAATTGGAATAGGATCAGTTAATTTCATGTCAGTCTTATTGATTAGACACAGCCAAGGCTTTGGAAATGTAAGCAAGCTGATTTTAATAGGGCAAATGCATATAACCTCAAAATTTACGAAATATTTATTCTTGTTACCTTTATTGCAACAAAAACATATATGAATACTTATTAAACAAAGTTATTACGATTACGACCGTTATTAGTAAAATTTTATTAAAAAATATGTCTATATCGAAATTCCCTCGCAAAATTAAAACAAAACAAAGTGACGCCATCTTTCTTTATATTGAAACGAGACATAAAACGACTAAGTCAATTTTTTTCTTCCGTTGCACATTAACGTCACTTCCGCTTAATTCAATTAAAAAATAGCAGTCATTTTACAAACAAAAACGTAGATATTATACCCTATTGTTACCACAAATAATATAATATTAACATATTTGACAGGAAAGCATAACCCTCTTTTTTCTCACACAGTTAGTAAACTGATTTTAAATAAAACGCAGAATATACCTTATCTATTATGTACATGTAAATAAAAATTCAACAATTATTTTAAACCGGCTTCTAAAATAGATATGGTTGGTTTTTCTTGTTATACTCTAAATAAAATTGTTGTACATTGAACTATATATAAAGAATAAGTCTTAAAGCAGCCTTAAAGATATGTATAGGTATTGCAAACAATATTTTCTTAGAACCTAATCTAATAACGAAGGCACCATTACAATAAATATAATATTACTAGTGGATTAATATTTTAAATTACCTTACAATAGAAATTTTATAATGTCCTTAGTATCGTTTACAATAGGAGTTTAAAAATAATTTTAAAAGGAGTAAAGTTAATATAGATTAAACAAACAACTTTTTATTATTAAACATATATAAGAAGATAAGAAGAAATTTAAAAATAATCGCTTGTTTTTGGAATTGTAACTACAATTGGTTTTCCCTTTTATTCCATTTTATCTTAACATTTTAGCGAACTATTTTCCCTTGCCATCCTCCTTTATCTCATCATTTATTGCATATAGCTTGGAAGCCGTCAAAAGGAGGTTCCATTACAGCATAAAAAAAAAACAAAACACCTTACAACCGTTTTAAAAATAGAAGAATAAATATAGATTGAGATTTCTTAAAAGTAAAATTTTGGTGTAAAAAAAATAAAAAAATAAACTTATATGTAGGAACATTAAAATAATTATACCTTAAATAAAAACGCTTACATTTTTTTATAAACTTAATAAAAGGGATAAAATAATTTTCAACAATTAAATAAATAGTTTGAAATCATTGAGCAATGTTAAAATGAATGTTATTGTATAGAAAATTGTTTTTTTTTGGTAAAATTATAAAATGACTTATTTTCGTAATTTCTTAATCAATGTATTTCTTAGTATATACATTCGCCTTCTTGAATCCTGAAATTAGAGTCGAAAATAATAATATTAGGGGTGGTTTCTTTTTTAAAAATTATATTCTGGCCTTTAAGAATATAAGGTTACATGACTTCATAGTGTGTTACAAAACATGTGTCCGATCCTGAAGAGTAATATTATCTATCTTAAAACCTTTTCGAATAAAATAAAATAAAAAATCTATATCCAAAAATAACAACGCAATAAAGTTTTGAAGATTACGTTTATAGTGAAAAATTTATACAAATTCAAGGAAATTCACAAAATGCTGGCAACTCACGTACGGTTCGTAGACAATAATATAGACCCTATAGCTAGCAGAGCACGAGAACGAAACGGTGTTGCCATGTAAGTTATGCAATTTTACTTAATTCATATTTTTTTTTTGTTTGGAAAATTTAATTATGTTATTTTTCAAAACGATAGCAGAATAAGAACCTCCTACCGGCATATAGTAAGAGGTTTTCGGATCGGACATTTGTTTTGTAGCACAATGTATACGAGCCGGCCCAACGCGACTTAGTTCACGCTGTACTAATTCTAACCTTATATCCTACGGCTATAATTTTTTTGCTTAAGAACTGGCCTGGTACATCCAGGATTATTCTATAAAATTATTATCTAAATCGGTTCAGCTTTGATCGAGTTATGCGCTTACCAACACATTGTGCGATTCATTTTTATATAGTTAATAGATAATAGTTATTTTATAGTATTATTAGTAATAACATTACCTTTCCTGCGCCGGCGACGAGTGTATCGATCCACCATACACTGAAATTAATACGAACCAATTACATACATTTTTCTTGTATTGTTTAAACATAATTTTTTTTGTCAAGCAGTTGGATGCTTTTTTATGTTTTTGAGTTGCGAGAGAGTGTTATAAATCAGCTGACAGCGGACATATTGGTCCACGAATTACAGATGCGTTGCCAGCATTTAATAAATTCCTTGAGTTTGGGTTGGAACATAATTTTTTAAAACTTTATTACACTACCGATGTTTTTTTAATTAATTGGAAAATGTTTTTAGAACGGGTATTTCAGTCTTTAGGCTCGGACAAGTTTAGTAAATTTTTAACGCCCTGTATATATCCCGGTGGATATTTCCACACGCTGTCCTGCACTATATAAGAAAATCTACTCCTTACCAATTTTATAATTAGCTTGTCCATTCCGTTCACTTTGCAAGAAGTCGAGGATAGTTCCAACATGGCTATCATCATCTTTGTACTGCGGGAATCTCTCCGGAGTGGATGTGATGAGAGAGTTCTGTGTGTCTGTCTGCGTATCCCGGAAATCCTGGTCCGATTCCGTGCAGTCCGATCTGTCGCTTTTAGTTGTACTCGCGGCGTTGGTGAGCTGTAATTGAGAAATAGTTTTGGTATGGTAGAAAATTTTTGAAGCAAGTTTCGATAAGACAAAAATTCTTCCAACTCGAGATAATGTTAAGTATGTATTATGTCCAAAAATAAAAGATATTGTAATGTTCGGATGTTTAATGTCCTAGTGTGTAGTTGGTACTGAATACATATTCTATGCAAAGCATTATTACTACCTACCCACTTAATCCAACTTATTATACATAACAAATTGAACAAGTGTCAATACATTGTAGATACTAACAATATATGACATAAAGTCTGTCTGATCAGCTATAAACAAAATTGACCAAGTGATTTATTAGCTGGTCTACTACATTTGACCCACTTAACCCTCCCCCTTCCCTATGGAGATGGATTCTAGACCACGTAATGACTCACGGTCTTGCCAGCCACATACGAGTTGACCTACTAAATCTAACTTGCCCATAACCCCCTCCCCCCTCCCTTATATTCTAAAATACTTGGTAAGGGTGACTCACAGTGTAGCTGGACGACTCGTCGGAGTCAGCATCCAGGTCCACCATCATCCTCTCGATGAGCCGCTCCATGCTGCTCTCGCTCGCGTTGGTGACGGGAGACGCGCGGGACCGCTTGCGTTTCACCACCTGTAATAAAAAATACCATCGATAAGTAAAAAAAATACTATCGGTAAGACAAAAAAATTCACATGTAAGGCAAAAAATACTACCAATTTTAGACAAAAAACAGTTTTTAATAAAAAAAAAACAAAAATGGCTTACAAAATGATCGATCAACAAATTTTATGCAATACTTAAATATTATCTTAGCAATGAGAAAAGTTAAATTAATATATTTCAGTATTAACAATTATGCCACGGAATTATCTCCAACTAAAAGCAAATTGTTCTAGTAATAGCTCCAATTGAAACCAGTTGCATGCCACATACTTTTCTTGCAGATTCTTTACTGTATTACTTTACAGTATTCAAATCTACACTTTATTTCATAAAATTGTGAGACTATAAACAGACTCAAAAAAAAATCTCAATTCGAACGTAGACATGTTTTTTTGGTTTGTAACATATCCAAGCGATATTTTATAAATAAATATTTCAGGTCTCTTATAAACAGTGCCAGCGCCCACGCTAAACAGAGCTTGTGTTACGGCAACTAGATAACGGATAAATTACATACATATATGTACATACTTCTCTTTTGTATATACATACATATAATACATAGCAATACTCTTAAACTCAGACCCCAGAAAAATACAAAATGTAAATTAGAAATATATTTTTTCGATGTGGGGATCGAACCGACGACCCATCGCGCAGAAAGTAGTTGTGCTACCACTGCGCCAAGCGGACGTCAAACTATTTTTTACATTTTATGACTTTGGGGGACTTTTTTTTAACTTCTACTTTGGACACTCACCATCACCTCATCATTGTTACTGACGCCAGTGCTATTATTGTTCGCGTAGTGCTGTCTCCGGAAGCACATGGTGAACTGGAGGAGCGCATACAAGCTGCTACGCCAGGACTCGCTCGCGTTATCCGAGCGAGCTCGCATCATGCGGTTACCTTGGTATTTTAAGGTACGTAGGTACCTGCGTTTGCTTTGGATGTAGGATACCTGAAAGTTGTTATAAACTCAATGTATACTACAAGTATTACATACTACAAACTACAAACTACTGTTATATACTTGGTACTCAAACATAAGTACCACTGAAGTACTTTGAGATTTACAGTACAATATCTACTAATGGAATACTGAAGCGCATTTTAAATTTAAACACATCTCAACTCCAGCTATCTTAACAGTTTTTGCATAAGTAACTGTCAAAGTCAACTGATAAACCTTTTTTTATAGAGAGAAATGCTTTTAGGCATACCCGCCGCGTGGCTGATGGTAAAGTGCGACGGGTTATTTGGGACTCGCCTGGCCATTGGGGTGTTGTGCGGCACGCTAGACGCCCCGCACGGCCAGGAATACCCACTAAAACCCTCTGATACTCTTAGCCCTTGTGTCGGAGCGGGGGATCGCTTGCACTATTTC
>DWAJ01002183.1:0-18592 GCA_018238005.1 Eurema mandarina
CCACTTTAGATGTCATTACACAGATAATGATTAGACTTAATTATAGAGAGTCTGATAACACTTAACTATATTTAGGTCACCATATGTCAATTATGTTTACAAAGAAAATAGTGATAGCAATTATAAAATAAAGTGTACCTCAGTTTAAATGAGCATCATCGAAAGCTGTAGCAACTATCAAAAATATGCCTGTATTCTTTTCTGTTATCTGGTATCTTAAGTTAGTGGATAGTACCTACGTGTACGCTGACATCTAAAATCAAGGCCTATAACATTAACATTTTGTCAATTTCCTAACAACTAAGTAAATATCGTTATATATATCGTATAAAACTTGCTTTGCTATTGATTAAAATATTGTACATAATGTGTACTTCGTCAATAAATCTTCAACTAAAATAAATTTCTTATAATATTTTAGTCGACATAATATGTACATGGACAAAAACCATCGCAACTCTTAAGATAAAGAAATAAAGAGTTGATTTTTTTATAGCACCAATTAATTGTCCATCGCTAGGAATCTGTGAAAACCTTCGATCAAAATATAAAATGAAAAACTGGCAATAGAAGAAATTAATGTGGAAATGAAAATTAATGTTGAAAATGTAAACTCCCGTTTAATAATAACATTTTAATACTTAAACGACGATCCTCGCGGTCGTAGTCGCGCGCAACAGCTAGGTTTAGTATAAATTGATAGTGAGCTACACTTTATATAACATGTATAGAAAATGATGATAGAAATAGAAGGATGTCCTATTTTCTAGGCATATTCACTAACAGAATCAGACAGAAAGGAAATCATAACATTTATCGAAAAATACTATTACCAGTTACCACAGCACACAAAATACAATTTCCGTCGCTTCTTTTGTATGTAGATGTCAATTATCGAGATCGATGTGGTTTTACCTACGCTATTTGTTCAGAAAGCAGACAAAAACAAATATTAAAACAATCTTGTTTATAGTGTATATTTTACGATGTGTATAGGATTAAATCTGTCAAAAAAAATTAATTATTACCGAATTATTACCGAAAATTAATTGATGAACTAAGTTCCTTTTGTTGTATATAATCGCATCTATGGTTTGTCATCTAATAATGAAGAGATTAGCAGCCTAGCCCCTAATAACATCCAATATTCAGGCTTAATAGGAACATAATTATACCATGATTAATTTCTCAATAAATGGAACCTATTTTATGTATGTAAATATTAAACAAGTGTGTCATAGAACTATATTCCAACGTTATTTTACTATACTTAACCGCACCAGTCTAAACTGTCCAACCATTTCCCCAATTTATTTGTAAACAAAAATAAAATTAACAATTTTCTTTTCAGATGGCGTTCTTAATTGCACGTGGATCGAATGCTGCAATAAGTTGTATCGAGAGATAGCCGTTTAAAATGAACTTTGGCTCGACACAGCGATAACAATGGAACAAATAGCGTTTCTTCCCACCTGGTTCTTAATGGCATGGCTCGGATCATTCATACTGTTTAGTCCTTTCGCTATATTTCTTGTGTTTTGCCTCCCACAACTCCCCCTTCTAGTCGTGCGGAGGTTATGTTACATACCATTCGAATATATTTGATATAAGATATTTTTACGATGTAGATAGCGTGTAAATAGACTGTAAATAGCCTTAAGTTATAATGAAATATTATACGATTGTGATAATTTGTGTTATTTTTTTGTCATCAATAAACGTTATGTAAATATTACCTAATTACTTTTTATTTTAGTTTGAAAAGGTAGCCTACTTTCTTATATTTTTCTAAAGAAATACATATTATTTACTGCTTACTTAGTAAAGAAAATAATTATTATGTTAGGACTGATGAACTAATATTTATTCGCTTCAAATAGAGTAATCGAAGCTAAGCAACCCACTCCAGAGTTCTAAAGCAGCACGAGTGGAGGCGATTACCACTCCATCAACTGACTCGCTTGCTCATTAGCTGCCAATTTTATAAAAAAATAAAAAAATAGATATACATTAAAACATATGTGTATGTTGAAAAAACATGCATGCGTTATCTGGTGGTAAAACATAAACAACACAATATGAGCCAACGGCTTCAGCTGCAGAGAAAACCAAAGTTCCTTGAAAACTTCATCCGATGCGGGCGTTAAGTTTTCTCGTTTTCTTCTATTTTCCATTCAATCTTCATGTTGTATTATTATATTAGTATATATTATAATATATATAATACACTATTATTATAATAGTCGATCCTAATCTCATAATTATTTATTGGTCTAGACTTCTACAATCAAAGATTCTACAATCGTAAATTCACGAATGTCATCTTTTGTTTTAATCTCTTTAAAATATCTAGTACCTAATTAAATTCTGCTTATTCATTACCAATGAACTCGTTAAATCGCTTTTTACGTACCATATTTTTATATCTCATAATCCTGATATCAAAGTGAAACTTTTTAACGAGTCAATTTTGGAGACGTTTTATTAGATTTGAGGTGAAAGATGGGACATTGCGTCTACAGATAGATATTATAAACAGAAAATTTTACGTAATTTTCTTTATACAGTTGTATGCAACAATATGTTAATTAAATTAGATTTATAATTATAGTAAAGCCTTAATTAAAATAAAAGTAGTACAGTCCAATATAACCACCTCTTCCCCCGAGGAGGACGCGGTATCCGTAAGAGGATTTCCCACTGTTAAAACAGTTTAAAAAGGGCCATACCTACCTACATATATTCTGTAGTTTTTACTTGAAAGAGTAACATATAATATGTTGACAAACCTCGAATTGATATTATTAACTATTTTACTTACTATATTATTATTAACTAGAACTAAGACACTTATGGCCAAATACTCATACGCAAATTAAATTTAAGCACGCCTTAAGACTCGTAATTTTGACAGGATTGTATGGCGAACTGTGAAATCGGACCGATTTAAGTTGTACTTAAATTTAAGTTGCGTTTCAGTATTCCGGCATTTATCTATTAAAAACACGATATAACAGACGCTCTCAAGTCTAACCTCACATAAACTAAACTTATAAACCTTAACCGAAATCAAAACAAAAAGAAACATCATTTATTTTCGTCAAACCACATTTCAAAACGAAACTCTTCCATTTTTAAACCGTTTCCAAATTCAAAAGAACCAAATACCATATTCGGGGCCCGCGTTCTAAATTTAAAAACGGTTTTTTGTCAAATATGGATTGGAAGGGTTAAGTTAAAAACGTTCTATTTTCGAATTGTTAAAAAGTCCACGTTGTATGGAATACGTCAGCGTAGTTAGATTTGTTCGCGCGCGATTTTCAGATTGATCATCTATATATAAAACTAGCTGATGCCCGCGACTCCGTCCGCGTTTACTTTCATAAAAAATATAATCCCCTGGAAACTGGATAAAAAGTATCCTATGTTCTTCTCCTGGTTATAAACTACATCCCCACCAATTTTCAACCAAATCAGTTGAGCCGAAATCGAGTTATAAATGGTGTAACTAACACGACTTTCTTTTATATATTATATAGATTGAAACCCGTTGTCACGACATAACATGAAAACGGCTTGATCGATTTGGCTGATTTTTTTTATTGTATTTGTTATTATTAGGAGAAGGTTCTTATGTAAGAAAATTTCACTTTTTTGACATTTCATGATTATAGAGCTAAGAGCGATACGAAGTTCGCCGGGTCAGCTAGTTTCTTATATAAATATAATATATATCATATTTTTTTGTATGTTGCTGAACAAATGTTAAAATGTACGTGCTCTAGCAGAATAAGTTATAACCTTTTTTTAGTTTTTTTAATATTTTATAGTAATCGTATCTAATTATTATATCGATGTTTATGTGTATTTTTACGTAAACAGCGAAACAGAATTAACTCTTACACCTAGAACATATGCTCTATATTAGGTATTTCTTTCTTCAATAAAAATACATATGTACAACTAGCAATTAGCTCCGGCTATGCTCGCATATACTATGCATTTAAACCTTCCTTTTTAATTAACCAGCTACCTATTAAAAAAACTGCACGAAAAACGGTTGCGTATTTTAAAGATTTAAGCATACATACAGACTGACAAGAGACTCAGTTGTATATTAAATATGTTTGTATGTAATGATGATTGAAAAATAAATTGTAATAAATGTATTAATATATGAACCATCTGAAAATCGTTCCCATACATTACTCCTCTATACGAAAGACACAGGAAGCGAGATTTTTTGTCACTTCCACATCTCGATACGCCTGTCTCGCTCGCACGTACCAAATTTTGATGTGTTAGAGAGGGACGGCAATACCGCTCAGGTGTGACAATAACAGATGCGCGTACGCGTATTACAATTCTATTTAATTATATTTCATCTCTAGTTAGATTGAGCATTCGGTTTTGCTTGCTTAATAATATTTTTTATATTTGTTTACACTTACATATTTTTTTCTATATCTATAGTAATATTATAAATGCTAAAGTCACTCTGTCTGTCTGTCTGTCTTTCTATCACGCTAAAACTACTGAACCGATTAGGACGAAATTTGGTTCCCAGATAGTCTAAAGCCTGGGGAAGGACATAGGCAACATTTTAACTGGAAAACATTAGGTATTAGGTTACATTAAAAAGAAAATTTACGGAAATTTTAGATACCAAAAGGATTTTTTATAGGCCTAGAAAATACAGTTTTTCGTATATTTAAAGAACTAAGTATATTACAATTTTAAAAGGTTCATTTGAAAAAGTCTGCCTACAACAAAAAAAATTTACAAACCTTACGAAAAAAAATTAAAACCACATTAACATTACTGCGATGAGTCAGGACGTGACTTTTTGTATGTATGTGTGTATGTAGGTATACAAAAAACGTATAATTCTACGCGTGGGCGTGCTTAGTCAGCACAATCGGGAGACAATGTTCCAACCGACATTGTGATAACTGTTATATTGTAATCGTTGGTTATTTCGATTGCTTAAATTACGAAATTTGAATGTCAGAACATTAATAAACATTTTTAATTATACACTAAGTGTTTCGTGGCTTTTCTTAGCTACAATAGTTACCATATAGGTCAATGTTTTCGGGGTTTCAGACAGACACACTTAAATAATGTAGCTGTGTAGATATACGTGTATACTTAGTATGTAGTATGTTGTATACTACATACTGAATATGCCGTACGGTTAATTTAGTTATATTTACATTTTTTTGAGATAAGTTCGATGTTTTCAGGGTTTCAGATGGACACACTTATTGAAAACTTAAGTCTGAGACAGTTTGAATTAGTACTAGTTTGAACCTATAGGATGTTGAACTTCAAAATATCTTCAAACAATCGTCCGGAAAACTACTAAAAAGTCTGTTGTGTGCAGTTCCATATCAAAATCGGTTCAGTAAATAGGGATAATCGAAACTATACAATATATTTTTCTACTTATAATTTTGAACACATTTTTGGAGAAATTACGTAAGACTAAAATGAAGTCTATCTATATCTTTATAATATATAAAACAAAACGGGTGTGTTACAGCACTTATAACTCGAGATCGGCTTGACCGATTTTCATGGTTTTTGGTTCGTTAGATTTATCCCCGCCCCGAATAGCAGAATACATCTTAAAAATGTTAAAAATGAAGGGTCAAGGTGTATATATGAAAGTCCACGCGGACGGAGTCGCGGTAACAGCTACTAGGTATATAAAAAAAAACTATATACCTACTATTCGTAGCATATAATCATACAAATTTTTAACTTAAAAGAACTCAGGATTTAATATTTTAAAGATCCATAAATCCATAAAATAATAGTTCATTTCGTTCGTTCGTTCGTTCGTTCGTTTATAAGCGCACGTATTAAACTTTAAAGCTTCATTGAAATCCTAACAACAAAGCGCCGACACAATACATAATATCTCATTATGAACATTCAATGAGAAAAAGCCAGATTTGACCCAAAAAACTAAAAAGGGTTAACAGAGCGAGACAGAAGACAAACGTCATATGCCAGAGAGGGACAGCGAGTCAACCCTTTCGCTACACCTGGTAGTTTTTTGTGTTCGAATTTTAAAAAAGTGCAAAATTTCCCTTTGTTGGGGTCAATATTGATTTTCGGGACATAATAGAAGTTCGTTATCTGACACACGAAATGGCGCCATTTCTCAAATTAAATGTAATTACGGTTTGTCAATGTCATTTAATACAAGTAAAAAAAAATCATTTTTTTCCTTTTTTTCGGAGCACAGATAACCCAGTAAATATTTAGTATTTTTTCATAATTATGAATGTGATTGTTATTTTTTTATTCGCATAGGAAGATTTAGTGATTTTTATCTATACTAATATTATAAAGAAGTAAGGTTTGTGTGTTTGTTAAATTGTAAGCGGTAATCTCGGGATCTACTGAACTGATTTTAAAAATTCTTTCACCAATAGAAAGCCGTATTATTGCTTAGTGTCATAGGCTATATAAAAAACCAAAAAGGATTATTAACATTAGGACCAACGAAGTGGGCACGGGTCAGCTAGTAGGTTATAAATCAAAATGTGTAACTATTAAGTAAAATGTTTTTAAATCACATCACTTTTCACTACAAATATTTCAAAAGCTACTCTCAATGTAATGGGAATTAATCCATACTAATATTATAATATGAGAAAGTGTGTCTGTCTGTCTGTATGTTTCTTTCTTTCACGGCAAAACGACTTGACCGATTTTGCTGAAATTTGATATGCAGATAGTAGATACCCTGGATTGATTCCGGTATTTCTCCGGAAACGGCAACTACGCGGGTAAAACCGCGGGAGTGGCTATTATTACTAAAAAGGAATTAAGCCTTAATTAAAAAAAACATTCTGACAACAATTAGTACAGTATTTAAGTCTTTTACTATGACCATAGATAATAAATAAAATGTACGTCAGCTGTCAAATGTCAACATACTTTCCGCGGGAAAATAAAAATAATAAAAGATAGTTTTAATTTAGGTATTTATTTCTAACACCTTTAAATAATAATAAAAGTATATGTTATTCTTATATGATTAGTCTCCTTATTACCCAATATACTAATACTAATGTCATGTACATCGTTAGAAAATCGTGTTCCAAATATTATTCTTTACAGAGATTTACAATAGGTACCTACTACTTAGGAAGAAACGTTTTATTACGCATGACAATAATATATTAAAACTAGCTGTTGCTCGCGACTTCGTCCCCGTCGGATCTATTTCTATTATTATGTTATAGTGAGTCAATCTTAGAAGATGGACATATACTGTCGTGGACTTTTTTTTAGATCATTTAAATAGGAATAATTCTTTCATACATATTTGTTTGGTATCTTGAACCGTTTTCGCAGCGCACAGTTCCTAAGAGAGCCACAAATATGCTGATAGTTATTAGAAAAAAAGAATACTAGAACATATAAAGAAATAGAAAGAAAAAATATACCATGCCGCCAGTGTGACTGCAAGGAAAGAAATAGCATTTTTAACTAGACGTCATTATTATATGATTTGATCTGATAAAAAAACGCATGAAAATCGGTTGTGTAGTTTTAAAATTTAAGCATTACATACATAAAGACAGACAAGCTAGTAGAAAGCGACTTTGTTTTGTACTAATTAATGATTGTATTTACTACACTGTTAATAATGATTAATGATGAATATTTTATTACGCTAATTAATTCCAAAGTCTAAATTAATCTAGTACTAAATAAAACATAATTTACATCATCGATTAACACAAAACAGAACAACACGTTTCCCACAAAACCGACCGCATCAGCTAAAAAGGCAACATTTGAAAGCAATCGCGCTACAAATAAAAATTAAAGCATCTACAAGACGCTGGCAACATTAAGAAATATAAGACAATCAAATGAGTACGGAGCGGGAAAAAGACGAAAACAAAATGGCGGATTGTTTTTAATTACCGAGTATCGGCATAAATCGATGCAGTCGCCCGCGGGCCGCCGCCGCGACCGTTGAGTCGAAACTTTTCTTATTTTTATTGTTTCAATGCATTTCAATGGATTTTTTGTAATCCAATTAATTCTACTACGACATTACAAGGCTCGGTTAGGGAAGGGTACGCGTTGTCGTTCTGTTTATTAGTCTTTAGTGTAGTGTTATTTGCTTTCATGGAAATTATATTAAATGGTTTATGCCAATGATATCATATATAATAGATCATGTTATTAATCTATAAATTAACTGAAAAGTGTTCCGCACAGCAGCGGCAGCAAACATACATATTTGCTTTCATTTTACACCTACATATACATGAAACCAATAAAACCAACAAGAATAAAAGAGATAGTTTTGAACTTGAAAAATTTGCGTTTCAATGAACCTCACAGAACGTTCTGTTCTCTTTCTATCTGATGGTGAAAATGCCACGAAAATATTAAAAATTGCAATAGTTTTTCAGTTACCTAATTAAGATAAAGAATACGGAAGTATTTTGTATCTGAATTAACAAAATAAAAGGTTCGTATGTCAATCTGAACTTGCATTCAATTTGAAATTGATAATAAGATTTTTCTGCTTTGTTCCCATTCTTATTAGCATTATATCTTGTTATTCAAACTATTGAGATTTATATAATTCTAATAGCATTTAGGTTAAATTTGTAAATCAATTTTGTATTGGTTGGAAATAAATTTCATATATATTTTTAATATGTAATAAAATATCATATATATTTTTAATCAAAATTTAGTTTGTCTTTTTAATATAAAAACACCTAGGGCAAAGTCTAGTTATAAGTTACAAATCATCGCTTCAACCTAATTCAGAATTTAAAAAAATATCACTTAAGATATTGTTATACTTAAAAATTTGAACACTAATAGCGACTCCATGCTTCCCCTGTCTTCGATTCATAAAATTCATATGTAGGGGTGAAGGCGCGCGGATGCATTATATTTTACGTATAAATATAAATAAGAACATTGTAGTTCGTCCGTCTGTAACCCTTTGTCATTGCCCGATGTATTTATAGACATACATACATACATACACACGTAAGTCGCGGGAAATCGGTTCTTAATGCAATTGTTTTAACTTGTTTTGGTTCGCAGTGGTGTATCTGTTTTACATATAGACGAATTTTTGGTTAATCTTGAAGAATAAGGAGTTAAGAGTATGTTTTTATTATAGACTAGCTGTTGCCCGCGACTCCGTCCGTGTGGATTTCCATATAAACAAACGTTCAGCGAGTTGTGATTCTTTAAATTGCTATAACTTTTTTATTTATCAACCGATTGCCATGAACTAAACACTAAATGTTAAGTGAAGCTTACCACAATATATTATTGAACCCTATCTAGATAGGATAAGCCGTTTCTGAGATTAGCGTGCACAAACAAACAGACATTCAGACAAAATTTCAAAAATCATTGTTTTGGGTTCTATTGCGTTCATAAAGGCCTCCTATAATATTTTTTCTCATATATCTTCCATGTACAGACAGCGACTCGTTACGTTTGTATTATATGTATGGACTAGCCAACAACCATCTTTCGCATTTATTATGCATGTATGATACATATAAACTTTTCTCTTGAAGAACTCTATCTATTTAAAATTCGTAAGAAAATTAATTGCGTTAAAGATTTAAAAGATTTAAAGCGACATTGGTTTATACTATGTAATGATACCTACTTACCTAATATAATATCCTTGAACACGCTTATATTAAAACGCAGGTTTTAAAATATATAATAAGTAAAAAACCCAAACATTCAAAGAACTTCAAAAGCTTTCAAATCAAAAATAAATCGAACCCTTCTCAAGAGAGCTCGTTTAATCCGGAATCTTGGTTTTTGAGAAATGATGAACAGACACAATGACGGAATATAGAGCCTTATTTTTAAACCTTTTTAGTTTTTACTCGCGTCTGAGACAATAGGCCGCGGGGTCAACGGCCGCGATTATAAAGTTTTGATCACTTTGCATTAGGGCTGTCGCTTTATAGTTATTTTCGTAACATCTGGTTAATTATAATTATGCATACATAGTATAAAATGTCTGTGCCTATATCCCTGTGTATGCTTAAATAAAAAAAAACTACGTAACGTACTTACGAGATTCAAGAGGAAGGTATATGTATAATAATATGTACATGCATAATATAGGCGAGCGGAGCCAGGGAGGATCGCGAGTCTCTATACAGATGATTTACTGCAGACGTTCGTGCATTATAAAGGTACTAAAACCTTATAAAAAAAATCAATAAAATCAAATACATATTACCGATTGTTTCTAGAATGTTCATTCTACAGTAGTAACTGAATTCGATTAAAGTACTAGTTTTGAATTTCTATATAATATATTTTTAAATTTAATACATTTTAATAAGCTTGCCACAAACCACTAAACCAATTTCGATAATTAGTACCTATAAAAACACTTGAAAAGACCAATATTACAAAAAAAACTAGACAGTGCTAGCCCTAGCATGAAATGTAACCCGCGCGGGCGCAGACGATGAGTTATTAAGACTTTATGATTATTTTCACAGGACCAAGGATTTCGATATTATCTGACTCTTAGCAAAAATTCACGCTCATTCGTACTGTGTTTAAATTAATTTTTACTTGTTGACTTTTTTTTTAAATAAAAAGAATGACATATATAAGTAGGTATGTCCCAATGATATTATATTAAATAGATATGTTATAAGCGCAAAATTTTGAAGACGCAAAAGCATCCTAATTAGGACGTCTTACCTTAAGGTGACTGGTTGCCGTTGACTGACAAAACTATCTCTTTTTTTCTTGTTGGTCTTATCATTTATCTCTTTCTATCGTTGTGACTTGTGTTGTGTGCTGCCGCTGCTGTATGGAACACTTTTTTCGGTTGATTTGGTTGATTAGGTGTATAACATATCTATTACTCCACGAGCAATAAAAAGCTTCATTAAATATCACACTGTCTTTTTTTTGGCTTGATAACCCAAAAAATGTAAAATATAAAAAAAAAACAGTTTTTTGCACATAACTTAAAAACTAAAGGTAATCTAACTATAGTTCCCATACTATAAAATGATCGTATGGACGGACCCTACCGATCTGCAAAATGCCTACACTCATCTTCAAATCACCCTGTATAATATCATTGGTATGTCCGTATTTATGTGCTCATTTGTATATAAGCTTTATTATTAAAAGCCTACAGCAAATCAATAGTCTAGTATCAAAATAAAATAACTAAGACAAAGCAATAACAAATTTAAAATTAAGAAAACTCCACTTATCATTTGTGGGATATTTTTTTACATATAACATTAGCTTTAAGAAGCCTTTCTTTCATTCTATAACTAAAAAACTGGCGGTTGGAATTCAATGTTCTAAAAAAAACGACCATCGGTACACCTTTGTCCTGAGTTAATAATAAAAATCGGAACATGTGTTCTTTTCCTATAACACATAATAATAATAATAATATTTCAGGACATTTATACACAGCGCCATCTAGTTCCAAGCTAAGCAGAAGCTTGTGTTATGGCAACTAGATAACGGAATAAATTACATATACATACTTTTCTTTTGTAAATACATACATCCAATACATAGCAACACCCAGACCCCAGAAAAATACAAATGTAAATTATAAATACATATTTTCCTTCCAGGTGTGGGGATCGAACCTACGACCCTTCGCGCAGAAAACAGTTGTGCTACCACTGCGCCAAGCGGCCGTCATCATTTAAACTAATCCTAAACTAGTCTAAACTTTCCCAATATCCAATCGAAGCCTTACACCAATATCGAACAAACTTAACTTCAACTGCCCTTTAAAAGTACAAGAATAAAACAAAACAGGTCTACGCACGCCATGCCGTAAATATCGTGTCGTATGCTAATTGGTATTAATTCACATTTAATTGATAACCAGTTAAATCGATGATGAATGTTTTATATGCTGTCCGTACTTTCTGCTTGCTTTTATTTAATTATGCCAACGGTACGTCAAAGGCGTTTTTGTCGCTATGTAGGACATAGAATGGTCGCAGATTATAACTGATTAGGAGTAAATTGTTTGTATGTGTACACTTTATTTACTGGTAAGCTGGTAGTTACAATAAAGAACTTAAAATACGCAGATGTGTGTGATTTATAATTTTATTTACACAGAATATAATAATTTACTAGTTTTAGAAATAACATAGAGAGCATACAGTAAGTCACAAAATTATTCCTACATAAATTACTCTAAAAAGACTTCTAAAGACAAATTTGCTTGAAATAAAATAAACTTTTGTCACTTTAGTGATTATTGGATTTATCCAAGCAGGCCCGAAGTCGTCCAATCCCTAGCGTACTTTTAAATCAAGGAGATATCTTTAAAACTTTATTCAACAAATTTTCATACAACGAATGTAAAATCTACTAATTACCTGTACCTTTACTTTCCTAACGGCCAAATACACATACGCAAATTAAATTTAAGCACGCCTTATTACTTGTAATTTTGACAGAATTGTATGACGAACTGTCAAACCGGACCGGTTTAAGTTGTACTTAAATTAAAGTTGCGTTTCAGTAATCCGGCATAAGGCATCTATCTATCTAATAAAACAAAACCTAGTTCAATAATTCCGATACAAGTTACAACCAGCTAACCACCCAGCCCCGTACGTGACGCTGCACAAACCGCTTATTCAAAACTCAAACATATTTTAAAATATGAAATCCTCGAGACTGGTTTATTGTATTTTTATTGTTCAATCCGATGAGTGAAATGACGAGGCGGTATTACATATTTTTATTTCTTATACGATCGACTATTTGTTGATATCGGAAATGGTATAAATTATCGTTCGTGTTTAAGTGTTGAGGTTCAAGGAATAGGTTCTTTTGTTGGTGAGATTAATGTAATTGCAATGGTATCAGTAAGGTCTGTTTATGTCTGTATAGCTTGCAATTTCAATATTATGTTATATTTATTACTTTAATTTACGTAGGTATAGTAAAACCTAAATGTTATCGTGCGTATCTACTCTTTATGTATGCTCAGATCATTAAAATTATGCAACTGATATCGATGTGTTTTTTATATATAAATTCAAGTATTCAGAGGCCAGTCGGTTTAGCAAAAAAACTTGGCAATGATTACACTAACACCTATAACATATTAATGACCAAAATAAGTTTCAGTTTTTGCTCTAATAGGAATTTCCCAAATTTTTTTAAATTTAAATTGTACTCAAAGCCTTATAAATGCTTCTCAGTAAGAAATGCACTCGAATTTTTAAACAATAATAATATTACGTACGAACCATGATTTATATTTTAAGTCATTTGTCTTTTTCTAAATCTATTCCAACGTGAATCTTATCCAAATGAGAACTATTCCTATCTTTTTTTACATTAGTACTATCTCAAGAAAGGAAATGAATCATAAAATATAAAAACCAAAAATTATAAACAAAGCTTTTGAAGGAAAAAGTTAATGCGTCGAAGGACAACCTCTTTGCTTTACATTGTATGGATAAGACGTAAATTTTTAAAGAAGTTTTTTAACATACATTAATTTTGCGATAATGAAATTAGTAGGTACTCTTATTTTTGTTAAGAATTTTCAAATCATAGACGTGAAAAGTTTTTATACATAATATAGACTAATAGATAGATTTAATTTAAGGCTTATTATATGTTTTATTCGTTACAGAAGATTTTTTATTTAAGTAATAGAAAAATCCAATAGGAGTCGGTCAAGTTAATATAAATTCAATTCCGAAAATTAAATTTCTGTTTATTGTATTTATGAGTAATATAATTAATGCAATAATTACTCTTTTGATTTTAAAATGTTTAGAAGTAACGTGTTACATACAACACGCGAAAATGTTATACCAAAAGAAAAGTAAAAAAAAATTTAACGTGTAAGCCAGGCCAAAATCTACTTTTTTAGCTTGGATGTTATTTATCGATTAAAATTAATTATACAGCGGCAATGAAGTTGTTTTTTATCCAGTCTATTTGTTACTTAAGTTATTAAGTTGTTAACCAACTTATTAAGTTGGTTTAAATAAGCTTAACTTATTGAAATTGATACGTAATCAATAAAGTGTTTAATAAAACTATCATATTTTCCATTCCATTTTCAAGTTGAAATACAACATATGTAAAGAGAAGCTAATTTTTATATATCTACGATGTTTATATTATTAGACCATATCCATATAAAGCTATCTCCAACCGGAATGGAGGAATCGAGTTAAATTCAAAAACGGGATGATTTTTAAAAAATGTATTCGAGTGAACGCGTTCATTTATAATGAGAAACCGAACTGACTGGACAAAAAAAACAAGCTTACCCTTTTCGGAGTTTACGAAAACGATCCAGTGATAAATTTTGAAATATGGAATGAGATGTAATACTTTTTGGTCGTTTCTTTACCGGAGTTTTTTGTATACATTTTTTTAATTTGTCTTAATGGCTTTTTGAACACTTTACGGTACAATCGTTGCTACCGTTTTATGGGCTATTAATTTTAGTGTTATTCGTTCGGTCAAGCTGTAATAGAGTACTTTGAGTTAACGACAGTTTTAATTCGATGGTAGGGATTTTAAATACAGATGTTTCAATGTTGGGTGCATTTGAATGTTATTTATAGAGACATGTTTGTATTAGATGTAACAGGCTTGTATTTAATTATGTAATAATGATTCGTATTTATCTTGCAGGAAAAGTATATTGATATTAAGATTAAGGAATTGATTTTGTGTTCTGTAATAGCTTGGTGTCAAGGCTTTTTTGTAAATGTACATTTTGTAATAGACGTTTTAAAATATAAGTAAACTATTTTTTTATATTAATATTTGTTGTATCTTTGTCTTTGAATGAAATTACTACGTGAATTAAGGTTTTAATTAGACATATCTGTAGGGTCCAGGTTTCAAAATCGGTTTTGTATTTAAAATGCTCTGGTTTAAGGGGGTTATGAACCCATAAATGAAATTTCATTTATATGAATTATTTACAGCTTAGGAGCTTCTTAACCATCGCTATCAAATATTTAATTTTCTTATTATTTGGAATTTAAAAATAAAACACCACATAATTTTTAAATACATATTTATTTATAAATAGCGGTCACATGATATAAATTAATTAATTTATTTACAATTAAATAGTACAAAGTAGAAAATAAAGACTGCGACGTTCCCGCGACCGTCTCCGCCGGGTTCGGTGGCGCTAAACCCGGCGCAAAGGGTCGTCGGTTCGGTCGATTCGACGAACGCCGCACTCCTTCGCATATTAATTTCAAGCTTAAATCTCCAAAGCTGCGACTGTTAGACGAGGACGATAAATAAATAAACAACATTTAGTGACTAGAGCGAAACGATTCGATTCGTCTTCTCATATGCATTCGATAGGGTATAACACTTAAATTACTTAATAAATTAATAAATAATAAATATTCTCCATAGTTTAATGCGAAACGAACTCTTCATTAGACTCCGTTATGTATAATTCGTGCAAATCATTCGTATTTTGTAGTTAAATCTTCGATATAGATTTTATTTATATGTGGTGTGTCTCAAGGAGTTGCTTTGGGTCCGTTGTTGTTCAGTAGTTACATCAGTCATTAGTTGTCGACTACGTTAAGGTAGAAGGCTGCGTGGGAGTCTCCCTTGGAGCCGGCGGCGCGGGCCTGGTACTGGCCGCTGTCGTCGCTGCAGCAGGCGGTGATCTCCAGCCGGTACTTGGAGGTGCCTTCCATGGTGAACCGGTAGCGGGTGGATGACTCGTCGATCGGTTTACCGTCCTTCAACCATTGGAGCTGGAGTGGTGGCTAGAAGGTAACAAATAAGTATTATGAGTGGACAGTTTTGCAATTTAACTTATTTTAGCAACCTTATAAAATATGAAAAATTTCTGTAAGTTTGTTTATTGCACTTTCATGGCAAAATTACTGAATGAATGTGGCTAAAGTTTGGCAAACAGGTAAATAAGACTATATTACATATGACACTTCTCATCCTGATGATGTTAGGGGAACGAATATTAATGAAGTCAAAGTCTAATGTATGTTTCTTAAATTAGATTAATCATAGTAACGCTTTTGAATCATCACCGCATAACAAAACAAATATATTACACAATTGAATAAATAAATAAGTGTACTACTTAACGTGTAAACGTATTGATCATAGGAACTTTTTAAACAGTTTTCTTCCAGACAACATATGCGGCCTACCTTATCCAGCTCCGCGGTGAAGACAGCCGGTTCACCAGCCACCAGGGTGGCGGAGGCCGGGAAGGAGACGTACTGCGGGGTGGTGGGGGCTTCACCCGCGTCCACCACCAGCGTGCACGAGGAGAATGATTCACCCGCGTCGTTGAACGCTTCGCACGTGTATACGCCTGGAGAATATTAATTTAATAAATAAATTTAATGATCAAATAGAATTTCAAATTAAATCGGGTCAGAGGTCGATTTAATCTCCATTTGACATTTAATAACGTTGAATAATATGAACAAGAGAGCATTAAAAACAACAGGTTTTAAATCTTAACTTGAATTCTAAATATATGAAAAAAACTTTTCATCTCCCTTATATTAAAAAGGAGATGCCCAATGAACCTAAATATTTTGTATCTCCCAAATAATGCGAGGGGAAGGGGGTTACATACCAGCATCCTCCGGGAAGATCTCAGCGATGTGCAACTTGTGGATGTTCGCCTCGCTGGAGTATTGGAAGTCCTTCGAGGGTTTGATCTCCTTGTTGTTGTGCAGCCACACCACGTCGAAACGCTCCGCGTTCGTTATCCTGCAGCATTTGAGGGTTAATTAAGTATTTGATACGCAACATAGGCGCACATTCGTCGTTGAGCTGGTTTTCGCAGTCCGCCTCTACATACATAAGGGTTTGATTAATCAAAAGCTTGAGACTAAGAAATTAATTTATGTCACAGAGTTTGTATTTCAATCGGCGGGATAGGTTAGATGAAAGATAAAATAAAAATTTGACAACGTTTTTTATAAAGAAATAAGACATCAGGTAATTTGCGACTTCATCACTTATAATTAATTTGTAATATCGTCCAAGCAAGCACATCCATTACAACTGTCAATCTTTCTACAAACTTTTAAATGAAATGACAGAAATATTTTAGTACCAAAATTCTACTACTATGAACGCAATAAATTGTGAAATATTGTATGAATTAATTGAATTTCATGGATTTATCCGAACTTTGACATAGATGTAAATTAAACCTTATACTACTTAATACTTTCCTTCTCAATACGGATATACAATAGTGTAAAAAGTTTAGTAGTAGCATATATATATCTGAATACATACCTGCAAGATAACGTGACTGCGTCGCCATCTTTAACAAGCTGTGATACAGCGTGGTCTACGATCCGAGGGGGTTTGTCTCCAAGTTTGCTGCTACCTGCACCACTTTCTATTGCTAGAACATTAAAATCATTAATTTTAAAATTATTTGTATCATTATTATTAGTAATATCTGTTCTATTAATGTCTTAAGTGTCATTTTAAATCCTTAAATACTATGATTACTATTATTATCATCGTTATTATTTAAATATTTCTTCATTTTGGTAACATTAACAATTGCTTCTTGTGAGTTATTTGAAATATTTATTCTTGGTAGAGCGTCATTTTTGTCACGTTTGAGTGCTGTCATCACATTTTTTCTTAGCAATATCTATAGTTATTGTTATTATTATATAGCTTATTAGGTTATTACCTAAATGTTATTAATAAAATATATTTATTTTATTAATAACATTATCAGTATATTCATTAAAAAGATTTAAAGGCTAATTAAGCTCTTCTTGGTAAAGGATGTTTTCTTTTATATTTAAAAGCAATTAAATTGGACGATCGCTTTGATAGGAGATCACCTTAGCCCTTGTATTACATTTTGAAAGTTAATTTGAATCATAAGTTTTTTTAAACTAAAAAAAGTAAAAATCCTTTAAGAAATTATGGAAATTACTATGTCTAAGTTACCTTTGACAGTGACTTTGCATTTGGTCTCCATCTCACCCTGGCTGTTGATAGCCTTCAGGGAGTAGACGCCTTCATCTTCAGGGAACACCTCGTTGATGGCCAGCGAGGCGACACCGTTCTTGTATTTCAGGTCCAGGACCTGGTGGAGAAGTAAGGGTTGAGTTTTAGAATAAAATTGTTTTTCCAGTATTAGAGATGAAAAAATTGTGTTACCAGTGCTAATAGTATTAGAGATGAAATAAAATTTGTTGTATATTTTTTTCTGAGGTTAAGTTAAGTTAAACCTTACGTTAATATATTCAATCTGTAGAACTTGTATTATTTTAAGACCAATTCGATTTTAGTTTCCGAATTGTGCACATTCAATACTTTCCAAAGACAAAACCATAAACTCCAAAAAATACACCTACAACTCTTTTTTTCGTGCATTGCATAAATCATAAGTCATAAATCTTTATTTGCATATAAACATGAGTATTGAGTTGTTATTTACATTTTGGATGAAACATGTACCATGTTTAGCCGCATTTCATACAGCATGCAAAAATTATATTTTATCAGAAATACATTA